>CBVK0100247577.1:2021-16150 GCA_900067695.1 Picea abies | reverse complement strand
TGTACCTGTGCACGATCTAACGACCCTCGGGTCCTCGTGAAATCTCTCCAAGGGATTTCAACCGTCCATCCTTCTGTTGCTAATTTCTGTGAGATGGATTCAAACACTCTCTCTGTGAGGAATTGTTCAACCACTCGCCAACCTGTGGAGTTTCTCTCGGACTTTCCACAGCACTCCTGCAATTCTCCTTCAATGAATTGTAGGCCTATCCCTCCTGAGCTTATCCTCGCTTCAAGAGTCTTTATGAGGACTTGCTGCACGCACTCCTTGCGACAGATCTTCGAACATGATTGAGTGTTGAAGATTCTTCGACTCTGCGCACTCACTTGCAGCAGCAGTCCAAATTCCCCGTTTCTCATAATCACAACTCTGAGTCTTTGTCCAGCCCTGTGCATGCCTTGCACGGCTCCAGTTCCAAACCTGCACTTCAAGGTGAATGGGAACAAAATCTTTATCTAAGTAAAACCCTGCAGTCACGCACTCCTTGCGGGCAAATTCAACTGCACTTCTTGCAGGAATTCTCTGGCTCACTTAGAGAAACAATTGAAGCTCATTCACTCAATCTCTCAGATTTCAAATCAACCGTGAAATCACATACACAGCATATAAAAGCAAGTGCATAACAAGAAGAAAATACTCATGAGCATAATATCAACAATACACAGAGAATAACACAACCATGGAATTGAATAAAAGCTTTTTTTCTATTAATTCAATGTCTGTACAAGGGTGTTCTCCACAAGTTCTCTGCTTGCTCTCCTCAACAATGTTGCTTCATCATCATACAATATACAAAGGAGGGTGTCTATATCTCGTTTCCCTCTCAAATTCTAAAGCTATCAAATCTACAATAAATTTCCTATCTACCAACGTTAAATCTATTAAATGTCTCAACTACCTAAGGATGAGAGCTTAAAGGCTCAAGGTCCCTTTTACAATACAAGTGTGCTTCTTTATGAATGACTTCATTAAAGAGCGGCGCGACAATTTTCAAGTATTTCAAAATGTGTGTTGGCGCTATCCACCTATCCTTTCTACTTGATATGTTGGCTCACTTGATACGCTGGCGATGCTCTTCCATCAATTAATCTTTGGCAAATTTGAATGGTGGAAGAAATCCCTCCTCAAAAATAATTTCAAGGAAATCAGAAGTGTTGTTTGGAAAATCCACTAGATAACAAGAAGGGGTCATATATTTGGAAATGAATCAAAGTCATGGTGCCTTTAACTCAATCCAATCTTACTTGGGTCTCGAGAAATGATAAAAAGATCATTATTTGGAGGGATAGCATTTGGAGAATCCTCCAATTGACCGCAATCATGAAATTGTTCCTTTGAAAGTATAGATGGGATGTCAATTCTTTAACACTTTTTTTAACATATTATCCTTCTCTAAATATGTGATCAATGGATTGATTGGTCCTCCTTTTTTCCTCCATATATTCTATCCCCTTTGGTCCCAACTCTTCTATCCTCTCTTATAGGTTGTGCTCCATTCAACCTTCAATATCTAATAGTAGATGATAGAGTCAATTGTATTACATTATCATATTAGGCTACCAATCCTAGATCATTTCTTTGCCTCTCCTTTTATTCGCCAGCATATGGAAGCATGTTTCGCAAAGCGATGGTCTACCCAATATCAACACCTTTTGTTGGGTAATGGTTCATGGAAAGTTGCTAACTATAGGTAATATTAAAAAAAGGGGGATTCAAAGGCATCACGATGTGATTTGTGTTATTTAGAGGTAAGAACCATGTTACCTCTTATTTTATTGCATTTATACCAACTAGGTTGGGAAATTTTATTTTACAAATATAATTCATAGGATGAGGGTCCCAGATTAATGGAGAGATATATTCACTTTATGGCACAACAATTACAAGGGTTATTTCACAAATAGACTATTTTTTAATGGGCATTGGCAAGCAATGCCAAAATTTGTTTGTTGGAAAGTTTGGTTGGCTTGTAACAAAGCTATATTTCAATAGGAATTAGTCAATCAGAAGGTAACGATTGCAAAATCACAAAGTCTCATGTAAAAAACCATCAAAGTTTGGGGAATGAAATTCCATATGGTGTAGTTGCTTGATTATGAAGATAAAGAGTGGTTAGAAGACATCCTTATGGGAGGAGATTCTCATTCAATGTCAATGCTCCTTCATCCCTCTCATCATTCTAACTAGTAGATAAGAATGAAATATGAAGAATTCAAAGAGTGGAAAAAAATCCCATCAAAATATATCCTCTTCTTTGGCAATGTGTCAAGAGGAAACCTAGGGGTGGAAAGTGTGGTAGGGGGATCATCCTTGATACCAAGGGGAAAAGAGATTTGAATTATGAATGGGGTCTTGGGACTACCACAAAAAACCATGTAAAGCAACTTATTCACTCCTCCAGGGATTAACATCTATAAACACATCTAGTGTGAAGACTTTGATAACCACTGGGGACTCATCCATAATTATTATTCTAATGAACAACTGAAAAAACCCATCAGATAGCAAGTTGGATCACCTCATAGATAGAATAAAAAAGGAGGTTCTACAGTTTTAGAATATCAATTTTTTTCATGTTTCAAGGGACCTAAATCAACAATTGAACAACCACACCAATAGCGCCTCAATACTAAGTGAAGGGATCCTAAGAAAAAGAGGAGAAAATTCTTCAAAGATATCCCCCTAAAGCATGGATTATGTGATTATTTGCATGTTTCAGCATTCCAAGCGATTTAGGACACATATGTAATTTCACCAAAGTGATCATATTGTATATATATGGAGGTGTGATGTAATGTACATCATCCTCACAACATTCCCACACATGCCATTTTTAACTCATTGCCATCATTTTGATACCATGGGAATCTTAATGTAGGAGGAAGGTGGGATTATGGTTATGAGGATGGCATTGAAGAAAACACCCATGAGGATATTTCATGGTTTTAATATATGATTCATTTGGATTTTCAGGTAAGCATTATCAACAAACAAATGTTAGTTTATTCAAATTTTGGTCATATTATTTTGGCACAAAACATTTTGGTTTCAAACTCAATTTGGAAATATTGGTCTATCTTTGTGTTGGATCTAATTTGGAGCTTTATGTCCTCTAGATTTGGGGTTTTGTTTCATATCACTAATAGTAGGTAGATTGGGTATCTCACCCTCTTAATTTTGGATAGTCTTCACTTGTAAGTTGTTTTGAATTTCCAATTTCAGGTAATCAATGAGTATGTTGGGAAATATTGGCTATCTTTAGAGTGGACATTAGACTAGTACTTAGATAACACTCTAGTCTTGTTTCTTCCTTGATCCCCCCCCCAAAAAATTCACCTCTTTATGTTTGACAACATCAGGGTTTCTTATTGGGTGTTATGTTATTGCTCTATCCTAAAAAAATTGTGTATACTATGCTTGGTATTTTGTGTGACCTTTTGGTTATGGATTACCCCAAGAGACATGGTAATTTTCATAGAGAAATTTAGGAAATGCACAGAGTTTTGCACAACCATGAAGAGTTAATCAATAGAAACACGATGTCCATATTCTCGGTAACAACTAAGGTCCATGAAAATGAGCACCAATGTATTTCTCAAAATGCTTATGGATACCCTCCTACAACAAAAAAGGAAAATCCAGGCATTGAAAGAAGAATGTTCAATGTTGAATAATATCGTCTACAATCTTAATAAGGGCTCTCAATCTATTGCTTCTAATTTTAGAATGCAAACGGATTATGTCCCAGGTGAACCAAAGGAAGAGGAAAAAATCCATTAAATGCTTAAAGACATGGACTTGGACAATGAAGAATCGTGGCCTACTAATAATGGTTAAGATGAGGCAAACAACAACCATGTCTTTTATTAGTGTTAGGTTTTCTTATGTTATATAGAATAATTCTTATTTTATGTGTCCTTTTTAGAGTTTATACCAGTAGAAACGTATTGAGATTATTTATGAAGGATGATATAAATATTTCTACATCAAACATGTATTGCTTGATGGTTATGATGATTTCTTTTTAAGAGACAACACATTTTTTGTATTTTTATGTTGAACAACTCAACTGCAACCTATTTTCAATAAAAAAATACTATCTTTGTTTGTTAAATAAAACAAGTACCTAGAAACATCTTTGTGAGTTTTTGCAATAGAGTGATGAAACCAATAGGTTTAGTGGCTACCCCTTGTCAAATGGTGGTACACTACCACTTATCATAGAACTAAAAAAATGTTTACATATGAAGTTGTCTATGGGAAAAATCCTCCCTCATTTGCTTCATATTTCCCAGGCACATCCAAGGTTTAAGAAGCATATTGCACACTTAACACCAGATTGGCCATTCTCTACAATCTTGTGCTAGCTCAAAATAGAATGAAGCCATAGGTGAATCATCATCTCTCTAACTGTTCTTTTGAAGCAATGGATTGGGTGTTTCTTCATCTCTATACCTACAAGCATACCTCTCTCAAATACAATAGGCCACCAAAATATAGCTCCAAAGTTCTATGGACCTTATGAGATCCTTCTATGCATTGGACAAGTTTCCTACAAATTGGCTTTTCCTACCCTCTCTAAGATCAACCAAGTCTTTCACATGTCTTGTTTGAAGAAGATCATGTTGATCAATTTTCGATTTAAAATCAATCATCCCAAATTGGATGAAGAAGGTTCCATTTGGTCATAACTGAAGGAAATAGTGGCCACCATAGAGAATTAACTAGGTTATCACACTATTTGAGAAGCCATGGTATAGTGGAAGGATTTGTAGCTTGAATATGCCACCTAGGAACCAATAGCAATTTTGCAGTAGTTTCCATACCTCTAGCCTTAAGGAAAATGATATATTTGAAGGGGGAGGGCATGTTAGGATTCTACCCTAACCTCCCTACTTTTGGGTACCTAGGATCTAGTCAATTAATGTATGAGGCCATCTTCTTTGAATAAGGTCTATTAGGTATTTAGTGGATAGTTACTCAATGTAAAAGGCTCATTTTAATTAAGTAAGTTCGAATATGTAGTTGGTACTCATTAATGATAGGACCGCGAGTAATCGGGGTTTTTCTAGTAATAAAATATTTATAGAGATAGAAGGTTATGTGATGTTTTGTAAAGTATTATGATTGTATTGGAGCTTTTCTCATTTGGAGGTTTCCCCCTCAAATAGAAATGTGAACATTTCTCTCTCTTTTCAAATTATCAATACAAGGGTTATGTTCTATAGGTTCAATATCATAGTCTCCAACTTATCCTCCTTATTTTCAAAGTGTTGATAAGGAGGATTCAAAATAATGGTGATTTCCAAAGGGAGTGTCATTGAAGGGATACAAAGAATCCCTTAGAATTTTCTTTAAAAAAATTGATGTTGGAAAATGGTTCATACCAACGTATATATGTAGATGATTTTTTGTCTTGTTTTCTTTAGACAACATTATTGAGACAAATTTAAATTCACTCTAATACAAGAGGATTGATATAGAAATGAGTTTGTTAGTATTGAAAATCCATATGCGTACCTGAAACCTTTAAAAATTGTTTGAAAAATATGTAATGGTTCTTCTAATTGTAGAAGCAATGTTCTTTTATAATACTCCAAGGAAAACAATGTCTATAATGATGAAAAGAACTATTATTGCAAATACTTATAATCATGAATATTGGAATAGAAAATATTGTTTAAATCAATTGTGGTCAAAGTTCCTGTTGCTCAAAAGATGAGGTGAAAACATTTACAAAATCTTTGAAAGATGGTATTTAAGTGTGAATGATACTTTCTATAATCATTATAATAATATAATATGTTCTCATTGAAAGAGTACTATAATATTTTCTATGGTTAATATAATATTTTATTGATTTCTTCTAAATAAAAACTTTAAATGATGAGAGCTTATTATGTATTGACTTCAATCATAGGTTTATAATGTTTCATCATTCTTGCAATTCTCACTTTGGTTTCTTCATCGATTGTATACTATGTTTCTCTTTTGGTCGATGATTGTCTCCTCCCTTTACTTGCGATGCGTGTAGTATCTTCTAACCATATTTTTTCAAATCTAAGTTGATTAGGGTTTATTTTTAAGGAATCTAACGAGAGGGTACCCCCATCATCAACCCATAGTTCAATCTTGGTTGAAGAGGGTGATTTGTGCAATCATTTTCACTTGCACAAGAAATACTCCTACTCCTTTTGTCTCTTCTTCTAGTTGGAATTTATTGGCGTATGCAAAGGAGGTTGTTCTTTGAAAATGGGGCCAATGCCTTTGTAAAAAACAAACTTATGTAGCGAGGTTGGCACCATAAAAAGGAAAGTATCATGCAAATCATCATAGAATATTCTCTCCATGTCGTCTATTGAGATGCACTCTTCAATCATTTGCTCTTAATAGAAATCTTTAGCAATTTTCTCAACCTATTCATAAATATTATTTCGACCTTTGTTGATTAGCTTTGACAACAATTATTCATTTTTTTTCAATTATTCATTCACAACCCTATCAATGAATTTATTTATCTCCTCTAGGATAGCTTCTAGGATTTTTTGTGAGTCTCCATGAAAAATTGCACCCTTTCTTGTGCAAATGTCAGTCAATTCTTTATGGCATGTTTTTTTAAATAGTTCTCAATTTCCTTTGCCACCACTCATGGATCTCCTCAACGCTTAACATATATGCATGCACACAACTAAATGAAATTCCATATCATGTAATACCAACAATGGAACCAATGTGTTAATCTAAGGGATTCCACAATAACTAGTTACTAGTAGTCAGTCAGACAACCATAATATACAACATAGTAATATACAAGCATGCATACATAGAAGCAGGAAGAGAAACAAAGTAGTGGTGGAACTAGCAACAAATTTTTGTGTTATATGATCAATAAAAATATCTTCTTACATCATATATTCATGCATATTTATACATTTACAATTAGTAGAAGACAGTCACAACTATCATAACTACCATCATTGGTCAACCCAGTCGAGTGGTTGATCGACCCAAGTATTGATGTAGGAGAATCGCCATCAACGCCAAAGGAGGTGAAGTTAAATTTTTGAAATATTGCAAATAAATATCTTTTAATATTTGGAGGCTTGATCCATTGTATAGGATCACAAGAGATTGTAATCGCTTTAATTATCTATAGGATTGTACATATTTCGAGCATCCGCTCTTATCTAGTTTTTAAATGCTCACTCAATGTAATAGGCCTTAGTAGATGAGTGTATTAATTATGGTATGAAAGCACTAGTGTAGTCGGTAGGAAGGCTCAAGAAGCCCCTCCATGTATAAATACATGTAATCTATGCCCAAATGAGGATGCTAAAGGCTATTATAAAAAGAGGCTACTAAGAGTTGTTATTTTTTGTTGTTGGTTATTATAGAGAGATTCTAAGGAATGTATGAGTCCGTGTACATACTTTGTTGAATGAATACAAGCAGAAAGGTTTGATTCCAATTGTATGGTGTTATTTATTTCTGAATCCATTGAGAAAATGTTATTTAATTTTCTTGTTTTGGTTAACTGTGCTCATATGTATGCATTTCTTAGTTAGCTAGAGGAACTGTTAATGTTTCTTTAAGTTTCAATTGTTTCTCTTCTGAGAGCTCTGGTGCAAGGAGTGCACAGTAAGTTTCAATTGTTTCTCTTCTGAGAGCTCTGGTGCAAGGAGTGCACAGTGCCTGCAAGGTGTACGAAGGTCGATTCAAGTTTGAATTAGAAGCTCAGAACAGGTAGCATGAAACTTTGCAGAGGAAGTGTAAGGAGTGCAAAATCACTCAATGGAGAGCAAAGATTGAGGACAAAACCATGCAAGGTGTGCATTGGGCCTGCACTCAGTTGGAGTGTTGGAGATTCTAAGTCTAGAGAGTGCAAGGAGTGCATGAAAATTTCTCAGGAAAATCCAAAGTCTTAAGGTGAATAGGCACAAGAGGTGCACGGTATTGACTTAGAAAACTTTCTAAGTTTGAAGTTGTAAAGTGTTCAGAGGAGTAAAAAGGAAGGCGCAGAGGTTCAAATTTCCTTGCTTGGTCAATCCCAGGAAAGATAGTGACCAAGATCCTTTGAAAAAGGAGGAGTTTTATTGGTTTGGAGGATGAGTAGATGAGATCCACTATTGGAGAATCTAAGGCCTTCCTTGCTACTAGATCTAGGAAACTAGCACGAGATTTACCACTGAAAGTCCTTCGGACTTTGCGAGTTCGATAAAGTTTCATTCGAGGGTACAGGAGTTAGAACCCCCAAAGTTCCGAAGTCCAAAGCTCATTTGGAGAATTGATTTCATTGGACAAGTGTGAGTAGATCGTCAAGTCCAAAAGATCGGTCATCCAGGAGAAAGGGGACATAATTGTGAAAGGTCGACAATCCCCTGAAGCTTCGAGTAATGGAGTAGATCTCCACCATTGATAAATGGGAGATGTGTGGTAGTAGATCTCAATATCCAAAGATCAAACATTCCAGAAGATCCATAAAGCAGTGCTTCGAAAAGTCCCTAAGCCCGAAGCTATGAAGTGGATTCTCAACCGTTGACTGGTGCAAGTACCGGAACCATCCAATCTAATTCAAAGTTCATTTCTACGAGAGCATAGAGTGTTGGAGTGGGCAGAATCGTCGAAGCCTGAAATTCCAAAAGTCATTTCCCATCGTGTATCTCAACGGGTTCTGTAGACCGTTGACCATTGTTGTGGTGTGACTTTCTCCATTTCAGCGTTCGGGAGGAACATGGTGCAAATTTGTTGAGACTCTTGAAACTCGAGAGCTCTAAAGCCCCAAAATTACCGAGGATTTGAGGTTTAGCCCACGGTCCCTTGCAAGACTTTCTAGTGCTCAAGGACCTCTGAAAAGCAGATTTTGCATTCGAAAAAAATGACCTAGGACCTGTGTATTTGGTTTGTAGGGATCAGATGGAGCCTGTGAGATGATCCAGCTCCCGAAGTCAAATGATCCTAGACTGGGAGGTCGCATAGACCCTAGAGAGTGGGTGGGGGTTTTCATCAAGTGGTATCAGAGCCTAGATAAAAAAAATTCCTGATACCATCAAGTGGTATCAGAGCCTAAATTGTGCTCTGTGTGTAAGAAGAACTTGGAACCATGCCACCAAGAAGACACAGATATAGACCTGTAGCAAATCCAACTATGGAAGAAGAGATGAGGTGAATCTGTGCGATATTAGATTCCATGGATACATCATAGAGAAGATCACCTGATGTTGGTGAAATCAATGAATATGAGAGTGAATAAGTTGAAGCAAAAGAAGTTGCAAGAGAAGAAGTTGTATAAGAACGACTATTGAGAGTTGTTGTTAAAATGGGAGCTAGAGAAAAAATAGAAGTCCCAATGTATGAAGGAAACTTAGATGTTTAAGAGCTACTGAATTGGATAATTTCTTTGGACAAGTACTTTGATTATGAGGATATTGATGAGGAGAAGAAAGTGAATCATGGTGTTACCAAATTGAAGGTACATGCAACGCTATGGTGGGATGAATTGCAAGCTGACAAAAGGTGCAAAGGTAAACCAAAAATGTAAGAGTTGGGATAGAATGGTACCTAAATTAAAAGCTAAATTCATACCCAAATAATATCAAATAAATCTATTTAGGAAGTTGCAGAACATGATATAGAAAGGCTTGTTAGTGAAGGAGTACACTGAATAATTTTACAGGATGAACATTCGAGCAAGGCATCGAGAGAATGATGAAGAAAAAACTTCCAGGTATATAAATGGCCTAAGGTATGATATTCAATATGACATCAACATGATGATAGTAAGGACTATGGAGGATTCTTATCAGGTGTCATTGAAAGCAGAGGAAAAGTTGGCCAAAAAACAAAGTTAGTGAAATAGGGGGAAAAATCCAAATAGAGGTAGAGGAATTATTCGATAGAAATTTCAGAAACCAAGAATTGAGGCTGGGAAGTATTACAATCATACAGAGAAAGGAGGAAGTTCTAGAGGTGGAAAATATGGTGGTAGAAAATACTTTTCTCTAGGAAGAGGAAGAGGCAGAGGAGGACAAGTGAAATTCTATGCATGTGGAAAGACATGTCATATGTCTTGGGAATGTCTTGAGAATAAGAAAGATGGAGAATCTCACATTTATGAAGCACATAAGAGGAATGTGGAGGAAAAAATAGAAGAAGATGAGAGATCCCTTGTGATGAGGAGAGTTCTCATAAAACCAGAGAAAAAAGAAAAAGAGCCAGTCCAAAGGAACAGTTTGTTCAGGACTGCTTGCAAGACCAAGGACCAGGTATGCAAAGTGATTATAGACAGTGGGAGCACTAATAAAATGGTATCCACAAAAATGGTGGAAATTATAGAGTTGGAGACAAATGCACACCCAAACCCGTACAAAGTATCATGGTTTGTAGAAAGGACACCAAGTGTTGGCATAGGGGCAGACCCAAGGTTCAACTATAACAACGTACCAACAAGCCCTAACTACTGGCCCTTTTAGAAACACCTGTGAAGCAGATGCAATCTCACCCGAAGTAGCAATAGGGGGTTGCAGGACACAGGTGTCTACAACCAGAGGAAATGAAAAGTGGATCCAAGGCAACAACACACAACCACCTAGTTATTCTTTATCTCCTTTAATCCTACTATGCATATTATATCTCAGATCTAATACAATTATGCAATAACAGAATAACGAAAAGAAAAATAACACAACATCAATCACATAGAACAACAAGATATGTGTGGTTCACCCTCTCCCTAGGGCTACGTCCATAGAACTACGTTTCTTGATATTATATGAAAACATAGAGTTCTATTTGCGCTCTTAGCTTGCAGATCTTTCTCTCTTTCTCTCTCTTTCTCCCCTCCCTATGCACCCAGCTGCATGGTTGATCTTCGCACCCAGCTGAAGATCATACAATACAGACTCACTATTGCTCTCAACACAACAATCACAACTAACAACAACCAACATTGATGAACTCTCCTTGAACAAACCCTCCCAGGTCTTATAGACCTTTATTTATACATTACAATGACTCTCAGACAACCTTAGACCAAAGCCTAAGTGTCAAAACCCTAAAATTCCAAAACCCTAGTGTCTAAAACCATAGGTCCACTTGACTCGCATTTTTAGGGTTTCACCGGCCTGTCTTTCCTTCTTCCCCATGAGGTGCTCCAAAGAATCCATCGGTGGATTTTTCCTCTTGCTGAGTTGTCCATGATCCATATTCCTTGTTGATCTGTCTTCCTCGATATTCTTGTTCAACAACTTGTTTTCCCTTACTTCACTCCTTTTCTACTTCTTTGATCACTTCGACCCAATCTCAGTCAATGTGTCTTCCACGTAGTTCATACTTTTCCTTTCTTTCTCAATATTCTCTTTCTTCCATAACCAAGGGCCAACAAGCCCCCAACACTCACATGTGACTCGTCCTAAGGCACTACAGGTATGAACCTTCTATTTCACATCAACTTCAGACTGTACGAAGCAGCCTGAGCTCTTTTCTCTGTTCCTGCCTTCCTTGTGCAAATTGTCTTTTCTGTGTCTGGTACCCAGTTTCAACTTCACCTGGTACCTAGACCCTTCTTCTTATGCGTTTACTGAGAGCTGTGAGGCAGTTGGTTTTTATAATACAATTTCAACCGGCTCCCAATCACTAAACCTTCCTTTCATTCTCCATTCAAATTATTCAACTACGCATCTCCTCCTTATGTAACATAGGCAACCTCATATGGACCAAGACAATGTGTACTAAAATTCTATAGGTGCTTCATGAACTTGATTTCGTATACCAATACTAGATCTCCTTGCTTAAATGCTTTCTTCTTTATTAGTCTGTCATGGTAAGATTTTTTTCGTTCCTTTTGTACCTGCTGATGAAAACCTGCAATAAACCTGTCTTTGTCTAGTTCCACCAACTACACAAGCATGTCTTGCACAACACCTGTGTCATCCATATCTATAAATGTTGCAATTCTTAGACTAGGAACCAAATATTCCATAGGTACGACTGCTTCTAGGCCATAAACCAACTTAAAGGAGTCTACATTGTCAGCTTCTTGTAGGTGGTTCTATAGGTCCAAAACACTATTGGTACTCTCAAATCCCAATCATCTCTATTCAAACTGCAAATAGTCATCAACGTTGTCTCCAAGATCTTATTAAAAGCTTCGACTATACCAGTCGCTTGTGGATGGTATGGAGTTCTCTTCTGATGATGAACTTCAAATTCTTGAGTCAAGGCTTCAATAGTCTTATTGATAAAATGTGTACCTTGATCACTCATAAGGGTCTTCGGGCATCCAAACCTAGTTATGATATCATCAAATATGAATCGTGTAGCTATAGTTGCACTACAGTCCTTAACTTCTCTTGCTTCTTCCCATCTTGTCAAATACTCTATTGTAGTGATAATGTACCTCGCTCTTGTGTACTTCCCTGGTGGGTTGATAGGTCCCACGAAATCAATTGCCCATTTCTCAAATGCATGTAAATTTAGATGAGGTACTAAAGGCATCTCATCTCTTCTGGAAGGTTTACCAACTCTTTGGCATACATTGTAGGCTCTATAGTATTCCTTATAATATTTGTCTAAAGTGGGCCACCAGATGCCAGCTCTAAGAACCTTCCGCACTGTTGCTTTCCCTGCATAGTTTCCTCCTGCAATGCCTTCATGTTCTTCTACTAGAATCAATGTCCTCTTTTCCTCCATAACACATCTCCTCAGGATCTCATCAGGTCCCATCTTATAAAGTTGTGCAGCTATAAGTGAAAAATCTGCAGCACGAACTACTAGTTGTTTCTTCTAAATGATTGTATATTCACGAGATGCCATTCCTGTTGATATGAATTGGACTATCTCGGCGAAGTGATAATTAAACTTTCAGATGGCCAACAACTGTGCATCTAGTAGTGTATCCTCCAAGCTGGTAGGTTCCTCTCTATGTTCTAACCTAGACAAGTGGTCAAGTCCCTTGTTCATTCTCCTTGGCTTGACCACGATCTCAAAATCATATTTCTGGAATAGCAGTAGCCATCTGCGTATTCTTCCCCGCAACACTGGCTTGTTGACTAGGTATTTCAACCCAGAGTGATCAATGAACATCTTAAAATGTCCTCCTAACAAGTAGTGATGAAACTTATGAAGCGCGTACACCATGACTAAACCTTCTCTTTCAGTAGTAGTGTAATTTATCTCAGCAGTAGAAATCTTCCTTCTAGAAAAGGATAATGGATGGTCAATATATCTTGCTCCTGGTTGTGCTAACACTACTCCTAATGCAATAGATGATGCATCGACGTGCACATTGAATTCCATACTCCAATTTGGGAAAACCAGAATAGGCGTAGTTACCATTTTTTGTTTTAGTGTGTCGAAGCTCTGTTGACATTCCTCTGACCATTGAAACTGACAATATTTTGGTAAAATCTTCTTCATGGGTGATTTTATCTGTGCATATCCCTTGATGAAATTTTTGTAGTATCTAGTATGTCCCAGCGTAGTGCGTAGCTGTCTAACTGAAGTAGGAGGAGGTAGATCAATGATGATAGAAATCTTGGAAGGATCTACCAGCAACCCCTTCTTACACACAATATGGCCTAGTAGCACTCCAAAGGGTGAAAAGAAGATATAATTCTTTGGGTTCAGGGAAATCTGGCATTGCCTTCACCTATCCAACATTAGTATTAAGCATAAAATATGATTTTGCAATAAGCTAAAAATAGTCCAATCATCAAAATATGCTTCCAAAAATTTATGTAAAAATTATTTGAATGCTTCGACCACCACCCTAGAGAAGATGTCTGGTGCATTCTTCAATCCAAAAGGCATCATTGTGTACTAGAAAGAACCCCATTTTTTTGCAAATGTGGTCTTATGGCAATCTTCCTTAGCAATCCTAATATGGTGATAACCTGAAAATCAATCTGTGAAGGAGTAAACTTCATGTCCTACCACATTATCTAGCACTTCATCAGTAAATGGTATAGGGAATGGATCATGCAAACATGCATCATTCAGTTTCCTCAAGTATACACAGATTCTAATCTCTCCTATCTTCTTATCTTGGACAACCATAGGGCTAATCCATTCTGACTCTTCAGTAAGTTCTATGATTCCTACTTCCAACATTCTGTCTAATTCAATCTTGACTT
>CBVK0100247576.1:1741-16150 GCA_900067695.1 Picea abies | reverse complement strand
TTTATTCTAACATCTAACCCATGATTTATATATGAAATGCATGTTTGTAGTTTCTTGTTTATCTTTTTGTGAATGCGGGCCAGCCTTGGGAGGAGGTTTGCAGTCAATGGAGCTATCAAGCACGAGAGGATCGACACCGGATACGAAGTAAAAGGTACAATTGCCTAATCCTTTTCACTTTGTCTTTCATGTATGAGTATGGGATATGTTTGGGGTAGTTAGAAAAGTAAGATACTTTTACACGGTCATTGATCTGCCTATATTGTAAACCCTGGTGTAGCCATAGGGGGGTTTTCCCACTCTATCACTCATAGTGGGAAAAAGGAATGCTCATTTAAAAGGGATTGATATTGGAGGTAATATCTAGTTATATCATCTTCTATTTGTGGATAATAGTTTACTCTTTTGCAATGGATCTAGGAGGGATGATTTGAAACTAAAGGAAATCCTCCATTTCTATTGCTATGTTGATTAATATTCATAATTCTACAATCACATTTCATGGGATAGAGGATGAGGAGGTTCATTTTCTCTAATATGTATTTCCATTCTAGTAGGTTGATATATAGAATGGACTTTAGTATTTAGGTTTTTTTATCAAGCCCAATGCTTATGGAAAAAGATTGGTTTTGGCTCACAACAAAAGTGAATAAAATGATCTATGTATGGTGCAACCATTGGCTCCCCATGGTGGTAGGTTGGTTCTTGTAAAATCTATTATTGAGGATATTCTTGTATTTTGGATGTCTTTGGATCTTATTCCCAAAGGCGTTCTTGAAATAATTAGACAATTGATCTTTCATTTCCTATGGTATAGGAACATGGAGAGAAGAGGTTTAGCAACAGTTAGATGGCATCAATTTTCTTTACCAAAGGATCAAGAGGAATGGGGTATCAAGAATATCCACCTATTTAGTAAAACATTGGCTGCAAAGTGTTTATGGAGGTTGATTGAAGGTAAGGGTTTATGGTACATAATTATTCGTAAAAAAATATAATATGCTTGCATCGATGTAAGAATGGATTAGGAACCCAGTCAAAAGTGGCATAATGCCTCCATCATTTGGAAAACAATGGTGATAGCTTCTCCTTTAATTAGAGAAGGTCTTGTATGGAGAGTAGGGAAAGGGTAAAGGCTTCAAATCCATATGTTGGTTGTGGGGATGGTTGTGAATTTCTAGAAGGTATGATTGAAAAATTGCACAGGGATGGATATTTCTTTCTCGGTCAAATAAATCCTATAGAACTTACTACCATTTAGAGGAAAGAGTGGAAAGATGTAAAGATGATGGATGTTGTGGATGAAAAAATTGATCAGTGGAAAATATATATTGCTTCTTTGCGAAGAATTCATGTAAGAATTAAATATGGGCAGGATGAATTGCTCCAGGGCCTAAACATAGTCAATGGATACTATACTCCAAAAGTAGGGTATCAATCTTTGAATGTGCCAGTGGGGGAGGTGTAGGTAATGTAGTGGTGGAAAATTATATTGAAGCTTAAGTGCCCATTAAAAACACATATATTTATGTGGTTGGCCCTTAGAAACAAGGTCCTTACATGGGACATTTTTCCAAAAAGGGAATGAATGGTCCAGGTTGGTGTTCTACGAGTAAGGTATATGTTGAGACAATTGATCACCTATCATGACTTGTCCTTATTCTATTCAAGTCTAGAATGAGTTGGATAGATGCACAGGGAAAAGAGGGAGATGGAGTACTGTTTCTATTGAGAAAGGAATGTATAAATGGTGTAGGGGCCTATTATTTAAAATGATAATAGATTTATGATTATTATTTGCTTGGGGTATTTGGTTTGCACATAATGCTTTGATATTTGAATATAGGTGTGTTCCTCTTAATAAATTTGTTGCTCAAAGTACGGTTATTCTAGAATGCTTCTCTTAATTAAAAAGGGATAAAATTGCTAGTGCAATTCAAGAGGAGTATATAACTAAAGTGGTGCATAGGGTTACTCTGATAGTGCAAATCAGGGGGGTACTTTGATGGTGCTCTTTACCTTTCTAGTGATAACTCATTGAAACTTAAAGTAGGTTTGGAAAGAGGCTCAACTAATATAGCTGAGCTAATGGCATTAAAATTGTTACTTACATTGACAGTAGAAAAGGGTGCTCACAACATTCAAATGTTTGGGGACTCTCAAGTTGTTATAAACTGCATGAACGGGTATTATCATTTGGAAATTTATATTTTAAGGCTGATATATAATGATATGATACTAGAATGCTCTGCCTTTAACAACATCTATTTTTCTCATGTTTTCAGAGAAAGAAACAAGGATAAAAAAAAAATAACACAAACTGGAGAAAAAATTATTAATAAAAAAGCATGACTGAGGTCACTGAGTACATAGGAAAGTGTTGGTAGATGAGAAAATCTAGAAGCACATAAGTATCAATCACAATAAAAAAGTTGTTATTCCTATAAATCTTATCCTACTTTAGTGTGTCCAAAATCTTTAGAATTCAAAAACATTTACCCTTACACAGTACATATCTTTGCAAAATTCTGAAAAGCTATAGTACTTTTCTTTTTTGATGAATTCTTCATATGTTGGTGGCACCAGAGCCACATTCAAATCTGGAAATATCATTTTCGCACTATTCTCAGGTCTGCTCTGTTCCACTCCATTCTGATTTTGGACTGAGGGCTCTAAAGATGAGTCCCTCACTTCCAATTTTGTTTGCTTCGAATCCCCCTATCTACAAAGAAATTTGACTTCATCCTGGAATTGTCCAATGAGAAATTTGTGTTGTGCCAAAGTTTCCAGAGCAAGGGAAAGAGTCGAACTATGAGAGCCCACTTTGAGAGAAATTCGGTGGGAAAAGGTAAAGTTTCCCTCCACCAGATCCTCATCTTCGAGCGCCCGAGCTTGTTGAGGTGCTTTCTCGTGTTCCATGGTGAGAAAAGAAAAGAAAGGATCAAATTCTATAATTGACGGAGTCACCACCAGAATGCAACCAACCAAAATTACTAGAGCCTGCCTTTGATTCCAGGAAGCGGGAGAGAGGAGACGAATTCCAAAGAACACTTTGATTTTATAAACAAAAGTATTGGTCAACGACAATGATTCTAACAGGAGCACAACCGAAATGAAAAGGAGACCAACATGACTGACCAGAAATATGATCCAATTGATTTGCAAGGTGTCAATAGATAGCAGAGGGATAGGAGTTCCTTCTCCAAGCCACTGGAATACCATCGTTGCAATCCACCATAGAGAATTATGAACTATCCATAGACAGGCTGAATTCTGAGAAACTAACCCAATAGACAGACTTACTATTGAAATATTTTTAATTGTACCATGTACTTCAATTAAATCATGCCTCTCTAAGATTTCCTCCAAACATTGAGAAAACTAAAGTGGAGAATGCGGTTCTCCACCTGACCATCAGGTGCCCGATTTTACATTTCCCTGGGGGAATTCAATAACATTCCATAAATAGGTCGAGGCTTGGAAATTTTGTCCAATTGACAGAACTTTGGCTTCTGGCTTCTTGAAAATAACCAACATTGGCATTCTCCCATCCTTAATAGGACCTCGAAAGTCAAGGATGCATGAACTCAGGCTGCTGAAGATATCCCCATGCACCAGAGGTCCTAACAGAGTTATCGTGGTCTGTACTATCTGATTCTCCACACTTCCTTTCATGATTGCAACATTTTCATCCATTATCAAATATATTGTCGTTTGATTTGGCCTGAGGATGTGAAGTACATAATGCAATGAAGTTCCACGAGGATAAGAACACATAACCTGACCACTCATCTCTGAGGATGGGACTGATGCCAAGCCTGACCTACACATCCCCACAAGCCAAGAGAAGGTGGAAGTATTGTCACTCCTTTCCTGATTATAGCTATCCCCTCTTTGCATGATATTTCCATGTGTCACCCTTTGTCCTTCGTGGGCCCATCTGGCCCAATTTTTTAGTGGGGTATTTTCCATTAGGGAGGGGCTACAAAGGAGACCCACCCTTGGACTCTCAAATATCCAGGGGTGATGTTGATTGCCTGATTAGCCATCATTTCTGCTTCTCGATTGTTTCCTCTTAATATATGAAAGAAATGAACTTGAATGGAGGTCAAGAGTATCTTTGATCGGTCAATAATTCTCTTAAGTTTGGCATCTTTAGGATTGGTTCCCAGAACAAAAAAACGGATGATGTTTTTTTAATCACCCACTATTGTTATATGCTTCAGTTGTTGTTCTCGTGCTAAAAAAATACCTTGATAAATCGCATAGGCTTTGGCCATATTGTTTGAATTCTTTCCCAAGTTCTAGGAGAAGTCTAGAAATCAATTTCCTCTAGGGCTATACAGCACCCCTCCTGCATCTGCCTCCCCTAGAAAGAAACAAGGATGTTGATGCTTTATCAAAATCTAGTTTAATTATGGAAGCAGTAAGGTGACACATTCAAGAATTGGAGGTTGGCCACATACCTTAATATTTCCATGCTCCTTTTTATTAATGTATGTGATCAAAGTAAGACATTTTTAATCATGACAAAATTGGATATGTATTTTTGGTTGGTCCTAACTATTTTTTCTTGAACTATTTTAGGGTTGGTTTTGGAAAGGTAGAAGTGATGGTTATGTTTCAAGACAGAAGGTAGTGATGGAGAACAAAATTTTGTGTTTTTTATCTATTTTTTTCAGTTACATTTTTTGGAATATTTATGTGGAATATGTATATGCATATAAGAATGTAATTTTGCTTATATAATGAGATTATGGAGAAAAAAAATTAGGAAAAAAGTTATAAATTAAACAACAACAAATTAAATGTCAAAATAATCTTTTAAAGTATCAGATATCAATTAATAATAAAAATAATAAATAAGATATTGAATAAATTTATCTAATAATATTTCAATAGAATCCAAAATATCAATTATATAAGAGCATTTTGTGAAACAATACCAAGAACCTCAAATTGTTAATTGTATTTTTTAGGTGTCTAATTTATTATTTGATTTAAATTTCGGTGGATATCTATTGCAGTAGTTCATTTAATTGTTAATTTTCTATGCAATTGGATATCTAATTTGCTATCCAATTTAATATTCAATTGCTATCCAAATGGGTTTCAATTCGGTATCCACTATAATGCAAATCAGAAACTAAATTGGACACCAAGGAGTACAATCATCAATTTGAGATTCTTGGTATCGGGTCACAAAATGGTCTAATATAACTGAAATTTTATATTTATTTTGATATATCATTACTCTTTTTCCACTAGTGTAATGCTTGTTTCAATGAATGATTGGCAATTTAAACTTATCCTTCTCTACAATTTCAATTAGACATTGAAGAGCTTATTTGTCTTTCAACAAATTGATTCCCTCGTCTCACTTAAAGTTTGAGGATAGTCAATCAATAATTCTCTATAACAAGAAAGTATTTTATCAATACTTCCCTTCCCTTGAAAAAAATAATTAATCTTAACTTTCTACCAAAAAAATACCTCTTTATTAACTTCCACTTTATAAAACACCCCTTTATTATTCTATGCTACAATAATTATGTGTTCAACAAATAAAGATAATTTGTTATGATGAAACATTGACCACATCTAAATAGTTCACATCAAGTATTACATCTCCAAACTTATCTGCAAACAAGTAAGTATATTATTCAAGGAATGTCCATTTGAATACTCTATTATGCTAACTAAAATATAAAGCATCAATAGCCCCATGGGTTGCATAAATAAATAAATAAAAGAAAATTAAAAATATTTGTCAAACTTTTATCTGTGAAACTCCATGTTCTTTTCAATAAGTAGTGGTCAAAATCAACATATTCCATAACATAATTAATAAAAAAAATTATAGTTCTTCCTAGCCTTAAACTTTGTGAGGACATTAACTTTTTAAAATAAAAGAATTCTCAATTTTAGTTTCTATGAGATAGTTAAGGGACAAATCAATGGAATTTATTTATTTTGGCATTGTCTAGTTGTTCGATGAAATGGTTTTTTTCATTGGAATCTAGCGATATAAATTTCCACGAATCACTATTTTTTGTTGTTCAAAATCCATTTCTGAATGCAGAAATGGATCCAGCCTCTAAGACACTTGGATTATACGGAAATAATCACTCAAATCTACGAAACTAACAATTTCTCACCAGATTTCGGACAAGTATCCTCAAAAAAATCTTTCATTTCATAAAATGTTTAGTCTACAACATTTACTTTTTCCAAAATTTAAAAATATGAAAAAATATGAAAAAATAAAAAAACACATGAATTGAAATAGACTAAAGTCTAAATTTCTATTGAAAAATTTTAATGATTTTCAAGTGTTCATCTATACCATTCTAATCATAGAAAAAGTAAACATTACAACACTTTTCTTAAATGTACAAATAAAATTCATCCATGCATACATGGAAAATATTATATACCATAGCATTAATATTTATATATCGTGTAGGCATACATGGAAAATATTATATACCATAGCATTAATATTTATATATCGGTGTAGTGTATGTATATACAGATAATATATAAATACTACTGTAACCTATCAGCAAAATGACATGTTCACAATCCCCTACAATAGTATGCACAACAACCATACAGAGAAAATGGAAAGTTAATTATAAATTGAGAGTTGCAAGTTAATTATAAATTGAGAGTTGCAAGTTAATTATAATTTGGTTTGTAAAATGCATTATCAATACCAATAAATATAGGATGTAGGATGAAGTGCAAGCAATGGTCTATTGTAATTTGCTTAATGATATCCTCAATATTTTTTCATTTTCTTGTCATTGTCAAAGACTTTGAGAAATGTATTATATTCCAAATTACAATTTGTACTTCACTTTTCCATCCTATAGTTAATTTGATGTCATACCAATTTTTTTTCGTGTCAATGAATTTTATATAAATTTTTAAAAATATTCAATTTCTAGATCCTTATTATATGGTTTATGAGAATTGACAAGAATTTGAGAAATGTATTATATTCCAAATTACAATTTGTAATTCACTTTGTACATCACAATGTTCCATACTGTAGTTAATTTGATGCCATATCAATTTTTTCGTGTCAATGAATTTTAGACAATTTTTTAAAATATTCAATTTCTAGGTCCTTATTATATGGTTTATGAGAATTGACAAGAATTTGAAAAATGTATTATATTCCAAATTACAATTTGTAGTTCACTTTGTACACCACAATGTTCCATACTGTAGTTAATTTGATGTCATACCAAATTTTTCGTGTCAATGAATTTTAGACAATTTTTTTTACATATTCAATTTCTGGATCCTTATTATATGGTTTGTGAGAATATTTTCTAGTAAACATAGATATGTAAGGCCTTTGTTTTGATGAGTCCTACATTGCTAGTAAAGATTACCAAGATATTATTCAGTTTCTCCATAAAATATGGATATTCTTTAGGAATCAAGGAGAGGCATTTCTACAAGTGCATTGGTCTTGTAAAATCAACTACTTTATAATGGAGCCTTGCTAAAAATTGGCATCTATGGCTTTGTGCCTTAAGAATATCTCTCTTGGGATATGTTAAATGTGTATTGGCCATAAACCCTAATTTATCTTTCAGCATGTAGTTCACAAAATATTCTTGGATTTTCTACATCACAAAAACACTACTTAAATATTTTCATGTAAATTACACAATAGAGTTAACATTATGCATCCATGCTATTGTTACATTTTGTAATTCATTATACTATATTTTTTTTAAAACTAGAACTAGAAGATAGTATATTAAAAGAGTCGTAGCAAAGCTATTGGCAAGCATACAAAAAGAGTACTTGATGTGGTAATTTAAACAAAACTTGCAACTTTCACAAACTACATATGAATGTTTGCAATTGGTTATGATTGATACATCCCAGTTATCAACGCAACCATGTTGCTTAAAAAAGACACCCAAAATACAAACAACTTGTAGGGTCCCTGTTTTGATGTTTTGGGTACAATCTATAGGATCTTGTTTTGACTATTTACACTGCATTTTTTACTCAAAGGTAATTATCCTAGCCTGAGTATTGCATTTTCCTTATTTAATGAATAAATGTGTTTAATTTCTCAAGCTGATGAGGTTACTAGAATGTTCTTGTCGCATGTTGAATAGGTCTTGTAAATGCCTTGATGGTTAAGATACTGTGCCAAACTTTCTAGCCTGATATGGAATTCCAGACAAATCTGATTCAAGACCCAAAAATAGTGGCAACAACCTCTGAAGCGTTTGTAGCACAAGAACAACCTCTTATTTTGTGGTATGAAATGGAAGATGAAGAAGTAACAGGCAACAACCATGAGGATATAGTCACTTTTGAGTCCCCTATCAGCGATCCTGTTGGAGCAGCACAAATGAAGAACATCCCCCCATCTTCTCTACCAAATTTCCATGGTTTGGCCAATGAAGAACCCGATGCATTCTAATTTGAGTTTGATATGCTTTGTAGAAGCTATGATTATTCTATGTGGAGTGATTTTAATATAACCTTCATAGATTGAAACAAAATCGGTTGAGCAAGGAAACAATGAGAACAATTCTACTAAGAGGCATAAGGGATGAGTGCTTAGAAGTTCTCAATTTGATGGGATCAGGTGATGTTTCCCAGTTTCTGTATGATGAGGTATGTGACTTATGCTGATGGTATTCAAGAGAAAACTCCAAGACTGGTAGAAGCTCCAGAGATGTCGCCTTCAAGTTCACAAAATCTATTGCAGGAACAAGGGTCACAAAGGTTGAAATTGGTAACATGTTTGAAAATTTCAAAACTGATATTCACATCTCTTTGAGTTCATAATAGGATGTTTTATAGGTTAAGAAGAAGGAGTCGTCGAAAAAATATTTATTTATATGATGTCCTAAATGTCGAGAGAAACACCCTTGGAAGGAACTCCCCCTCAATAAAGTTGAAATTTGTGGTATTTGTGAAGAATCCCATGCCACCAATGATTTCCCTTCATTACCGGGAATTAAGGAAATACATCAAGGAGAGAAAGGAGTATCAAGTTCACTGTATGAAATGGCACCACGAAAACCATGGCAACCCAGACCTTCAAGTATGGATCAAAACTCTGCATCTCAATTTCCTTATTCTCATAATCAGATGTGGAACACTCCTATGCCATGGAAACCTTGGCCAACTCATCCCAGTCCACAATAGAATTGGAATCAAGGTCAGTGTGGTCCATCCTATGGTGGCATGACTACTTTTTCTTATCCTACACAACCACCATATGCATACCCCCCCATAGGATCCTCAGCAACAATTCAATCATCCACAACAACTTCCATTACCAGCTCCTCCAAATTCTCCACGACCAACCCAAATTCCTGGCCATCCAATCCTGAATCCTAATAATAATAAGTCAATTCAGGCTATTTATGGAACTAATCTGCAAACCTTTCCCATGTATTCTATCATGCCAGTATCATTACAGGAAATTCACCTGAGGTCTAGGAAGGTTCTTAGCCCAAAATCCTCAGCGATTGTCCAAGAAAATGAAGAGGAGGAAGTTCCTATCTATTTATGGAACTAATCTGCAAACCTTTCCCATGTATTCTATCATGCCAGTATCATTACAGGAAATTCACCTGAGGTCTAGGAAGGTTCTTAGCCCAAAATCCTCAGCGATTGTCCAAGAAAATGAAGAGGAGGAAGTTCCTATCCAGTCTGAAGTTTTTCAATAACCATCACCATTACCATCTCAACCTCAGATTCAATCTCAAGTTCCAACAGCCACACAAATCAGTTCTCAAAAGGAACAATTAGCACATCCCGATCAACCTCCTTTTCCAGAGAGGCTAGCACTGGAAAAACCAATTATACCTTCTGAGTTTGATTTGGCATTAGAACTGAAAAAACTTTGTATTAAGATACCATTGTTGCAAGAAATAAAGGACATACCCATTTAAACTAAATCAGTTAGAGACTTAAGCATTAAAAA
This sequence comes from Picea abies, assembly GCA_900067695.1. Lineage (NCBI taxonomy): Eukaryota > Viridiplantae > Streptophyta > Pinopsida > Pinales > Pinaceae > Picea > Picea abies. Next base: position 6,171 of record CBVK0100247576.1, on the reverse strand, counting down.
TCCAAGTAGACAAAAAAAGGACCCCCCAATCATCCAAGTTCTAGGGAAATTGGAAAGCCTCATGTCCACTAAAGTCACTGCATAAAAGTATGTGGACTATGTGAATCATGTAGTCATAGTTCTTATCAATAAGAATATCATTTCAATCACCCTAATCGACTTGGGTGCAACCATAAATGTAATGGCATTAGAAACACTGATTCAATTGGGACTTCATAATCTCCTCCCTACATCCACTGTATTTGAATTGGCTAATCAATCCAAACTTAAGCCAGAGGGTATTTTAGAGGATGTGATTATCTCACTAGAATCGTGGGAGTACCCAACATATTTCTATGTCATATAACCCAAATCTAATCTAGATGGGCACCCCTTAATTCTCAGAATACTATGGCTGGCCACATGTGATGTTTTCATTGCTTGTAGGTTTGGGAATATGACAATTACATGTGGCACCAAGACCAAAAACATTACCCTATACCCCCATGCTAGACCAACAACTAAACTTGAATGCACACAATGGATTGACGAAGACAACAATGATGAAGTTGTTCAACATGCTCTGACTATTGCACAAGCCATGAGATTTAAGAAAAATATTGATGAGAATCTGATTAATCGCCACATTACTAATCCATATCTCATGCGGTATTTTGGGGGTAGTCATCATATCACATTCAATCCTCCGTTGATTGTCTTTTTGAACAGAATTTTCAAGAGAATTTCACTGAAGAGAAACTATCCTCTACCTTCTCATCAGTATTTTCAGTACATTCAATTTATGAATCTGGTTATAAAACTGTTGAATTTTTTCCTAAAAAAACATTAAACATAAAGTATGCCTTAGACAATACACAAGAAGGAAAATTAATCCAAGTTTTAAGAAACTTTTCAGATACCTTTTGCATGGGAATATATCGATATGAAGGGAATTCACCCTAACACATGCATCCATCACATCTCTATTCAAAAAGATGTCACTTATGTTAGATATCCACAGAGAAGAATGAATCCAGCCTTGAGGGAAATAGTGATGATCGAACTATAGAAACTCTTGAATGTTGGATTCATTTATCTCATTTTGGATAGCCTGTGTGTGTCACCATTAGTGATCATTCCTAAAAAGAATAGGAAATGGTGGGTATGCATAGACTATAGGGAGTTAAAGAAGGCCACCCTAAAGGATCATTTCCCCCTACCTTTTATTGACTAGGTTCTGGACACACTAGCTGGTAGAAAATACTTTTATTTTTTGGATGGATTCAGCGGATACAACTAGATTCAAATTTCCCTGAAATACCAAGACAAGACAACTTTTGCATGTCCTTGGGGTACTTACGCTTACAAGGTACTGCCCTTTGGGTTATGCAATGCACCAACCACATTTCAACGAGTGATACTTGGCATTTTTTATGATTTTTTACATGATTGTATGAAAATATATATGGATGATTTTACTGTGGCAGGTGATTCTTTTGATGAATATTTAATTAATCTTGAAAAAGTTTTGAAAATATGTAAAGAGACAAATCTTTCATTAAGCAACGAGAAATGTTTTATAATAATGAGTGGAGGAATTGTATTAGGTCACCATGTATTTGTTGTAGGAATAAAGGTAGATCCAACCAAGATAGAAGTAATTGTCAAAATGCCACCTCCAACCAATCAAAATGGAGTATGAAGCTTCCTAGGACATGCAGGATACTACTAATGATTTGTGGAAAATTTTACTAAGCTAACCTTTCCCTTGTTCAAATTTCTTGCAAAAGATACTAAATTTTGTTAGAATGATGAATGCCAACATGCCTTTGATATACTCAAGGAAAATATCTCCTCAGCCCTAGTATTGAGAGGACCAAATTGGAGCCTCCCATTCCACATCTCGATCGATGTGTCAGATTCAGCTATAGGAGTTGTATTAGGTCAAAAGGAATATCTCTTAACTTATGTTATTTATTTTATAACAAAGAATATAGCTCTAGCTGAATTAAATTACACCATGACTGAAAAAGAGTTCCTTGCAGTAGTTTATGCAATTAATAAATTATGGCATTACATCACAAGGTATGAAGTCTTTATTCATACCGACCACTCTGTTGTTGGGTACTTGATGAACAAACCCATTACGAATGGAAGGATCACCAAATGGCTACCACTGCTATTGGAATTCAACATCACCATCGTGGATAGGTGTTGGGTAGGTGTTATATTATTTGCATGTGTGTGGGGGGGTGCGTCAAATTTGACAACTACATCTGACGATCCCATTTTTAGCAGTTTTCTAAATTAATCCTGGATGAAGGGATTAAGGTTTTGGTAGCTGCAAAATACCTAAAACATTGTATATATTGCATTGTGAATAGTGAAATGAGTACAATGAAGAGTTGATAGGTGTGGCACCAAGGACCGTTGGTTTTCTCCTAGTTAAGGGTTTCCATCGTAAATATTTGTGTACTATGTGTATGAGCCATTGATTAATTTATGTTTTTCTTAAGAATTTGTGTGCATTTCTTTACTTCACAGGTTTAAAACTTACATGTGGTATCAGAGCACATTTTTGGCTTCAAGGGGATGCCTTTGTTGTTGAGGGTTTGGCTCAGTATTGATCGATCAAGTTTATCTTGGGTCTATGATAAACATGGGTTTAGTGGGAGCTTTTCACTGGTTATTCGTGTGTTGAAAGAGAATGGAAAGTAGTTCTAGAATCGAGATTGAGAAGTTCAATGATAAAAACTTTGAGCTATGGAATCTCAATATGGAGGACCTTCTTGTAGAGAAAGAACAATGGATCATTGTGGATCCTTGTACGCAACATACTGGTACACAACCTACTGATACACAATCTACTGGTACAAAAACTACTAGTACTCAATCTAATACTATGTCCAAAGAAGATTGGGAGAAGATGGATAGAAAAGCAAGGAGTATGATTCAATTCTTCCGATAATATTCAGTGTTACTGAATGTGTCGGGAGAATCTACAGTGAAAGAATTATGGGAAAAGTTGGGGAATTTGTATCATTCAAAGTCCCTGGTAAACAAGTTGTTTCTTCGAAATAAGTTGTATCATCTTAGGATGGAAGATGGAGATTTGGTGACAGAGCATTTAAATTCCTTCAACATTCTGGTAAGTCAACTTGTCTATGTTAATCTTACAATTGCAAAAGATTATAAGTGTATTACTTTATTATGCTTTTTTCCACACTCCTGAGACAATATGGTTGTAGCAATTGGTAGTATCACTCAATCTGCATTGAAGTATGAGGATGTAGTTGTATCCTTGTTATTAGAAGGGATGAAGAAGAAAATCATGGATAGTCATATCATAGATTCTTTATCTATAAGAGGTCATCCCCAAGATAGGAATAAAATTAAGTCTTCAAGGGGGAGATCTAAATCTAAAGGTAGATCTCAATCTCCAGGAAAATATTTGAGGAAATGTTGTAAATGTGGTAAATATGGGAATTATAAGAAAGAGTGCAGGTCTAAGAATGTTGATAAAGAAAAGGGATATGATTATGCCTCTTCCACAGAAGAGAAAACCTCCACAAAAGAAGGAGGTGATGTTTACCTGGAATCTATAGGTACACATGCATATCTTGATGTATGGTTGATTGACTCGGGTGCATCATTTCATATGACTCCTCACAGGGTCTAGCTCAGTGAACATGAAAATTATGATGGTGATGATGTCTTCCTAGGAGATGACTTGATAGCCAAAATCATGGGACGTGGAAGGGTTAAGTTGTTGTTGAAATATGGAAGAATAAGAACTCTTCCTGGAGTTCTGCACATTCTAGATCTATCTAGGAGCCTAATAGTTGTAATTAAGTTGAATGATGCAGGTGTGGATACTTTATTGGGAAAGGGAACTTGCAATATGGTATGAGGAGCAATGGTGTTGATGAGGGGAGTTTGGTGTGGAACTCTATACATGTTATTGGGAAGAAATTATATTTATGGGTGTAACAGTTCTATTTTTCTTGAGCAAAGAAATAAATAATATATGATCCATATTGTCCCTGGAAAGAATACCATGTTGTGGCATCAAAGACTAGGACATATTGGAGAAAAGGGCCTTAGAACACTACATGGTTAAGGTATGGTTGAAGGTATGTCTAATTGCACCTCGTATTTTGATTTATGTGAACATTGCATATATGGTAAACGGAATTGAGTAAGATTACCATCTAGTGCTACAAGAGTAAAGGGGATCTTATATTTGACAGACAAAGATGTGTTCGGAATTGTGCATGTTCCATCACTAGGTAAATTTGTGTGTCATGTTTCAATCATAGATGATTTCTCAAGGAACACATGGATTTATTATCTTAGAAAGATATTTGAGGTATTTGATAAATTTAAAGAGTTTAAGGCTCTAATAGTAAATTAGACAAAGAAGAAAATAAAGGTGTTGAGGACAGATAATG
>CBVK0100247575.1:0-16154 GCA_900067695.1 Picea abies | reverse complement strand
GGAAATGAGAAAGTAAAAGATGCCAAACTCCAAACATACAGATTTAAATTTGAACAACTAAAGATGAATGAAGATGAAACAATTAGCAAGTATTTTTTAAGAGTTGAAGAACTTGTAAATTCCATGAAGGGTCTTGGTGAGGAGTTTGATGATTCACTCTTAGTTCAGAAGATTTTAAGATCTCTGCCTGATAAATTTAATCCAAAAGTCTCTGCAATAGAAGAATTAAATGATCTTAAAACTCTGTACATTGATCAACTTCTAGGAACTCTAACTGCATATGAAATGAGAATTAACAAAGATAAATTCAGTACTAGAGAAGCACCTTTTAAAGAAAACAAGAATATTGATTCAGAAGTAGATGATATTGAGGCAAAATTTGTGAGAAGGTTAAAGAAAGGGTCAGGAAAATATCAAGGGAAGTTGCCCTTCAAATGCTTTAACTGTGGTAAGATAGGTCATTTTGCATCTAATGTCCCCATTAGAAAAAGGACCAGAACTCTGATGATGAAAATAAGTACAAATACAAGAAATATAATAAGAAGAAAAGTTTGGTTGCAAATAATGACAATTCCTCAGAAGACACCGATAGTGACTCATCCTGTGAAGATAAGGAAAATGACTTCATGCTTATGGCCAAGGAGGATTATGATAATAAAAGCACAGGCAGTGATGAGAATGATGAAGAAGCTATGGTTGATTTGGAAGGAGAAATGATCAGTGCATTGGAATAAATCGATAGACTTGGAACCAAGAACAGAAAACAAAAACAATTGTTGACACAGTTCGAGAAAGACAACAAAAAACCTGATGAAGACTTTGCTCTGCTAAAGGTGGAATTAGAAGAGGCAAAGAAAATAGAAGACATACTGAAACAACGATTGTTAGAGAAGAAATTCAGGTGTGAAGCCTTAGAAGAAGAGACAGTAAAAACTAGAAAAGAAATGGATAAATTTAAAGGATTGTATCATCAAAATCTGTCAAGTATTAAAGCCTTAGAAGAATTAACCTCCATTCTAAATCAGCAAAGAAATTCAAAGTTGAAAGCTGGATTGGGATATGAAGAAGGTTCAAGTAGTGATCATCCAAGTAATACAGAATCTATCAAGTTTGTCAAATCCTCAAACATTGGCAACAGTCACTCTGCAGAAACAAAGAAGGAAAATCAGCCACCAAGAAGAAATGAAAGAAAAATCCCCAGACCTGAATTTATAGACCGGAAAGATTATTGGCGTGACAGAAGTCGACCTCCTCAAAGAAGACAGATTTTTTCAAGGTACAAAGATTTTTTCTATGGTTACTGTTTTCTCTGTTCTAATTTTGGTCACAAAGCTATAAACTGTTCTTTAAGATTTATATATGAACAATCAAGATATACAATGAATAACTATCTTCCACAACAAAGATTGAAACAGCCAAGCAACAAACAATCACAAATTATAAATCATGTGATGACCGGGAGAAGGACACAGGTGAAACACAACAACAGATATGAGCATAACAATCATTATGATCTATTATTCAATGAACTAGAATGTTACAACTGTCATAATTATGGTCATAAAGTTGCAGACTGTCGCTTAAGGAAATACAATTCAGATTTGATCTCCACTACTGAAAATGTCAAAGTCTGGAAGAAGAAAGTAGATTACAAGTGTGGACTAGTGCTATCAGCCCAAAGGAAAAAGAATCCCTAGTATATTGACAGTGGATGCTCCAAACACATGACTGGAGACAGAAGTAAGTTTCTAACTCTAAGTGATAGCAAATCAGGGAATGTAACTTTTGGAAATGATGCACCTGGAAAGATAAAAGGTAAAGGAATTGTAAATTTGTGTAACGGAAAAAGAAAAGCTCAAGATGTGTTGCTTGTAGAAGATTTGAAACATAATCTACTTAGTGTAAGTCAAGTCTGTGACCGAGGGTGTGCAGTTGTTTTTACCTCTAAAGACTGTAAAATAAAAATTGTGGATTCAGGTCAGCTAGTTGCAAAAGGTATAAGAACAGAAAACAATGTCTATGTTTTAAAAGAAGAAGAAGAAGAATGAAACTTAAGCAAATATTATGAAAGTTGGTTGTGGCATAGGATACTTGGTCACCTAAATTTTGATCACATAATAAAACTCAAAACCCTTGGGGCAGTAAAATATCTTCCGAAGTTATCAAAGCCATATGACTCTGTTTGTAAACCTTGTCAGATAGGAAAGCTTACTCGCACTCAGTTCAAATCTAAAAACTTTCCCTCAACAGAAAAACCTCTTCAGTTAGTACATATGGATCTATGTGGTCCATCAAGGAAAGAAGGTAGAGGAAAAGAAAATTACTTTATGTTGATTATTGATGACTATTCTAGACTAANACTTGGGTTGCCTTTTTGAAAGAAAAATCTGAAGCATTTGAAAAATTCAAGGTATTTAAGGCTCTGACTGAGAATCAAACAGGAAAAAGATTAAAGGCAGTAAGGTCGGATAGAGGAGGAGAGTTCATTTCAGGAAACTTCAAAGAGTTCTGTGATAAACATGGAATCAAAAGAGAGTACACAATTCCAAGGACTCCACAGCAAAATGGAGTTGTTGAGAGACAGAATAGGTCAGTTCAACAAATGGCAAGATCAATGATGAATGAAAGGAACATACCTCAGACATATTGGGTGGAAGCAATACATACAGCTGTTCATATCCTTAACAAAGCTCATCTCAGACCACACAATGACAAGACCCCTTATGAACTTTGGTTTGGTAGACCTGCCTCAATCAAGCATTTTAAATTTTTCGGGAGTAAATGTTATATCAAGAAAAATGATGAAAATATTGGCAAATATGATGATAGGGATGATGAAGGTATCTTCTTGGGTTATGACACAAATAGTAAAGGGTACAGATGCTACAATAAGAGATTGCACAAGCTAGTTGATTGTATAGATATAAAAGTTGATGAAGAAATCCCAGTCAGAAATGTAAGCTCAGAAATGTAAGCAATGTTGAACCAAGAACAAAATATATAGTTGAAGATGAAGATGAACAGGTCCAAGGATCAGAAAGAGAAGAGTCTGGATCAGATGAAGATACGAATATTCAAACTGACACAGATAAGTAGAAAGAAGAAAAATCACCTCTCAGAATTATTAGAAAGAATCATCCTGAAAATCAAATGATACGAATATTCAAACTGACACACATAAGCAGAAAGAAGCAAAATCACCTCTCATAATTATTAGAAAGAATCATCCTGAAAATCAGATAATTGGGGATATAAATGAAGGAGTTCAGACAAGAAGGAAATTGATTAAAGACTCAGAACAATCTCATGTTGCCTTTTTATCTATGACTGAACCTAAAAATTTTGAGGAAGCTAGCTAGGAAGATAATTGGATTCGAGCAATGAATGAAGAGCTTGATCAGATTGAGAAGAACAATACTTGGGAGCTTGTCCCTAGACCTGAAGATAAGAATATAATAGGTTCCAAATGGGTGTTCAAAAATAAAATGAATGAAAAAGGACAAGTTGTTAGAAATAAAGCCAGATTGGTCTGTAAGGGATATGCACAAGTTGAAGGTCAGGATTTTGATGAAACTTTTGCACCAGTGGAAAGAATGGAAGCTATCAGAATATTTCTTGCTTATTCATGTCATAAGAACTTCAAAGTTTATCAGATGGATGTTAAGTCAGCATTTCTTAATGGAGATCTAGAGGAAGAAGTATATATGGAGCAACCTGAAGGATTTTCTTTGACAGATAATCCTAATTATGTTTTTAAGTTGAAGAAGGCCTTATATGGACTAAAACAAGCACCACGAGCTTGGTATTATAGACTGGACAAATTTCTACAAGAAAGGTATTGTTGACAGTAACCTTTACATTAAGTCTGAAGGTGATAATTTACTTATCGTTTTGGTTTATGTAGATGATATTATTTTTGGTTGTACTAATGAATCATCTGTCCAGTGGTTTGCTAATTGTATGCAAATAGAATTTGAAATGTCCATGATTGGAGAATTGTCATATTTTCTTGTCCTACAAGTAAAACAAAGATCTGTAGGAATTTTTATTTCTCGAGAAAAATATTTGAAAGAGATGTTGAAGATTTCAGATGGAAGATTCTTCTATAGTTAGCACACCTATGGTGGTTGGTTGCAAGCTGAGTAAAGATGATATCTCACCTGATGTGGATCAAAGGACATATCGCTCAATGATAGGCAGTCTTCTATACATCACAGCATCCCATCCTGATATAATGCAAGTTGTTGGAATGGTAGGTCATTTTCAGTTTGCTCCTAAACAAAGTCATTTGGTAGCTGTCAAAAGGATATTTAAATACTTGAAGGGAACAATGACTTATGGTGTGTGGTATCCTAGAAATCAGAATTTCCAGTTAACTGCTTATTCAGATGCAGACTGGGCAAACTATGTTGATGAGAGAAAAAGCACTAGTGGAGGAGCATTTTTTCTGGGTGACTCATTAGTTGCATGGCTTAGTAAAAAGAAAGGATCCATCTCATTATCCACTACAGAGGCAGAATACATTGTTGTTGCTACTTGCTGCACACAAATTTTATGGATGATACAAACTCTTGCAGATCTAAAGGTAAATTACACTGATCCCATTCCAATTCATTGTGATAACACAAGTGCCATTAGTGTTTCCAAGAATCTTGTTCTTCATTCCAAGACTAAGCATATTCCAATAAAGTACCATTTTCTCAGAGAACAAGTTACAAACAGAATTGTTCAACTGAATTATATATCTTCTACAGAACAGATTGTTGATATCTTTACTAAACCATTAGCAGTGACCCCTTTTGGATACCTTTGTCAAAAGTTGGGAGTTATAATCTCTTGTGTCTAATCTGTTCACCTCGTCAGGGGGAGTACTTATTGAATATCTGGTGTATTTCCAAGATGCTTATAGTCGACAGGGGGAGTATGTTTTGCAACAGATCAGGGGAAGAATGTTTCTTCTTTGACATTGATGTCAAAGGGGGAGAAAAGGAGTTCGGGAGAAGAGATCTGAATGCATGTGGGTGCTTGTATTTCCATCAATGCCAAAGGGGGAGATTGTTGGCAAATATTTAACAGACAGCGAATGGCAAATATTTAACAGACAGCGAATGCTTGTCATTGATGGAAAGTAAAGAAGTAATGATGGCTTGAGTACAGCAACGATGATCAACAGTCAAATAGAAGATAAGTCAAGGAAGATCGAATGATCGAAGGCAATGAAACATTGACAAAATGATCGAAGGCCTGAGAAGCATTTCTGATCGTTGGATCCCATCCAAAATTCCTGACAGCATGAGGGTCATCAGATTTGAATAAAGACAAGAAGAGCACGCTGAAGAGGAGGATAGATCTCAGGCGTTAGATATGAGCGCAGGGTCTGACAATCATTGGATTGAGGAAAACCTGCACGATCTTTAAAAGTGCAAGGAGTAGAGGGCTCACAAATTCCGAAAGTAGGAGGACCGTCCATCTCAGGGGGTTATGTGGACTGTTGATCCGACTCCCCGTCAAAGTTTCAAGGATCACGTGTTGGAGATGTCAAAGAAACAATGCAACAAGAATCCTGATTTCTCGATATGCAAAATCTCGACGTAATCTGAGCCATCAAATCAAGATCACATATAAACCATTGATCCAATTCCCTGTCAGAGTTTCGAGGATCGCGTGTTGGAGATGTCAAAGAAACAATGCAACAAGAATCCTGATTTCTCGATAAGAAAAATCTCGACGTAATCTGAGCCGTCAAATCAAGATCACATCTGAACAGTTGATTCGACTCACGTCAACAAACCACGTCAACTAGGAACACGTGGCACAACCAGGTAATGAAAAGTGTCAAACTGATTTAACATTCCAAGCACATGTAAGTCACGAATCAGGGTGACACGTGGCAGTTATTTAACACATGTGACGTCAGCAGACGTACATCATGTCGGAGTTTCGAGGATCGTGTGTTGGACATGTCAAAGATTTTTGACATCATGAATCCTGATATTGCGATATGTGAAATCGCGATGTAATATGAGCCGTCAGACTAAGGTTGAATCTGGACCATTGATTCCAGCCCTTGTCGGAGTTTCAAGGATCGATATTTGGACATGTCAAAGATTATTAACATCAGGAATCCCGATATCGTGATATGTGAAATCATGATGTAATCTGAGCCGTCATATTAAGGTTGAATCTGGACCGTTGATTTCAGCCCTTGTCGGAGTTTCGGGGATCGAGAGTTGGACATGTCAAAGATTATTGACATCAGGAATCCTGATATCGCGATATGTGGAATCGCGATGTAATTTGAACCGTCAGATCAAGATATGATCTGGATCGTTGATTCGACTTCTTTACAGAATTTTGAGGATCGGGATTTGTAAGTGACAAGAACATTGAACATCAAGAATGTTGAAATGTTGAAACTCGATTTAAAGGAAAGATTAATAAAGTTCATCCAACGGTGTGGATAAATTGGAATATGATCGAAAGGTTATTGTTCTCTCTCACAGTTAACCCCTCAGTTACAAATCTGTTAGTGAAACGGACTCATGATTGCAAATCAGTTAGCGTTTCAGTTGGCGTTTCAGTTGCTCGGACAGTTGTCTTTCTTTTGACTGAGGAGTTGGGAAGTTGAACTATCGTGTAGTTGTGTATAAAATAAAATGAGATAGACTGTGTATGGTTGGTTGTTCCGGATGGAAAATGAACGAAACAGTAAGAAAGGGAAAATGAGAGGATGCGTAGCATGAGACTTAGAAAATGTGCAGAGTGAGATGAAACGCAGAGCAGAAGGAGAGCATAATGACAGAAAGAGCAAAAGAAGAGCAGAATGAGAGAACGAGTTGATGCAGAGCATACCTGCTGAATAGACAGAGGAAGAGAAGAGCAGCAGAACAGTGTGTAGAAGACCAGATGTACAGAACAAAGAAAGATTGGTAAGAACTGATTTATCTGTAAAGTTGACTATTTATTTAGCCATTCATATTCTAGGGAGGTTGGGAGGTGCTTGGGAGGACTGTTGTCCTCAGAGGTTCAAGTGGAATCTTGAACACAGGAAGTTGTATCTTTCATCTGGTTGTAGCCAGAGAAACCAGGGTGGGAGGGTGGTGCAAGGGAGAACAAGTGTTCTCTATTATAGAGGTTGGAGCCTGTGTAACTGGAAGTTGGTGCTTCCATCCAGTTGGTGTTGGAACATTCAGGAAGTTGGTGCTTCCATCCAGTTGGTGCTGGAATATTCAGGGAGTGGGTGCTTCCTTCTAGTGGGTGCTAGAGAAACCAGAGAGTTGGTTCTCTCAAACAAGTTGCAGCTTGTAAAATAGAGGTAGCAGCCTCACATTGAGTTGGTTCTCAATTAAAGATGATGTACAGAACTTAAAAGATTGCCTATCATTTCAAAGAAGAAGAGGTTTTCTCCCTTTATGGGTTTCCTCGTGAAAATTTGTCTCTGTGTATACCTTATGTGTGACTGATGCTTTTTACTTTTACTTTCCATATGTTGTATAATGTTGATGATCACTTGAAGAAATATTAAGAATATTTTAATAGAGTTAAAATTGTTTAAGCTCAAAGACAACTTAATAGAGTTAAAATTGTTTAAGCTCAAAGACAACTGATTCACCCCCCCCCCTCTCAGTTGTATTAGTAATTCCAACATATAGGACAAATATGAGTGTTCATTTTCATTACAAGATGGAATGGATAATGTCTTAATTTAAAATATCCCACTTGCAAGATGCCATGATGCATTGGAAACAATTTGACATAGTGATCATGCATAAAAATCAATGATTTGGAAATTACCCAACACATAGAAAAATTCGAGAATGAAATGAAGTAAATCTTCCCCACATCAAAATTAAATTAAAAATCCATCCAAGGGAAAATTTAGTGGGAAATCCTTCTATGTATTTCCATATTTTCTGCGAATTTATTTATTTATCATCCAACAGTAAATAAAAGAAAAGGAAAATAGAGAACTAATTCAAAAACTAGGAAGCAAAGCTAAACTATGCAAAGGAAAGACACTAATTTATTCCATTCTACTCCTATCCTATGTTGATAATGGCTGAAAAATGACCTGTGTAAATTCATAATACTAATATAGCCATCCAAGTAATCTCAAGCTTGCAGACATATGTTCAAGACACAGGATTAGTGATAGAGCTTGGAATAAGAATCGAATAAAAGTAGGAAAAATTAAAGCATGATAAAATATATTCACCATATTAAATATGTAACAGTGATAATTTATGGGAAATTTATCTAAAAAGGATCTCTCCAACCATGCTTATATCCAATCATAAAATATTGCACTTCTCTCATAGAATTGATGGAAGGAGTTCGATGGAAGGTAGTGTGCCAAATGAGAATCATGCATAGATTTTGTATAAAGTGTGCTTGGTGAGAGAATATTTGTTCTAACAGAGTTGTATATCCCTGAAGACAAACCAAAAGAATAAGGGCCTGATATAACCATCAGCAAAGAATGAAGTGTCACATTATATTGGAAAGCCTCCCTGGACTTGCACTTAAAGTAACCAACTACTTGAGATAGAATAGTAAGATCATATGATATGTATGGGTTATGACCAACCATGTTATGAGAGATAATTTCAAAACAATGGTGGGATCCACTAGTATTAACAATATTGAACAAAGGGCTACTTGAACAAGGAGATTCACTATTTATCAAAAATGAAGAAGAAAAAGAAGAAGACATCCTTTGATACACATTTGTTACGGAATTCTCTTCATCCCATGAAAAAGGTTTATAAGTCTTGGTTATAATTAGTTCATGGGAAGAGGCATTATCCTCTCTATCTTCCAAATGTGCATCACCACCATCAAGTACTTTAAGAAGGTTCATCCCCATTGAGTCTATTGAGTCATATGGTGGGTGGTTTCCTTCAAAATTAATCCATTAAAAAGATTAGGATATAAATAGAAATAAGTGGAAGAATTTAGAGAATGAAAAGCTTCTCTAGAACAAGAGATATTTTCATAAAGTTACTCCCTGAATGGTAGTTCCTCCTCTTTAAAAACACCGTTGGATGATTGTGAATTAGTGGGCTCCACATTAGGTGTGGTTTCATAATTAATACTTCCTTCCTAGAGGTGGTTTTCCTCTTCCAAGTTAAACATATATTGTTGAGATAAAAGAGGTATGTCTTGCATGTTTATTTCTTCTCCCGGAGTGAATAGATCAGCTTGTTTGTTTTTGTCCTACACCATATGAGAATTTTAAATATCTTCCAAAGCATATTCATAGTTAGAAGAGAGGAGAAAAATACAAGAATTGTTAGAACAATAAGTTTCAATAAATGGTCCGCTAGTAGTAGGAAAACATTATTGATCTATGTCAGTTATACAAGGAGAATTTGTAATAGCAAGACAATCCAAAATAAGAGGAGCTAATTCAAAATTATCCATGGGTGAGGAAGAATTGATTTCATGAGTGTCCATATTTTCTTCATTAACAAAATTATCAGCATTCAAGTTTTTCCCCATAAATTCCTCTTCCATTCCTTGTGATGGAAAATATGAGATAGGATAATGAGATCCTGATATAACCATCGGTGTGACCCAAAGTGTCTCATTATTAGTGTGAAAACCCACCTCTTGGGAAACTACAAAAAAATATGAACTTGGAATTTCAACACAAGAGGTCTCATTTTCATCACAAGGAAGGTAAAGGGGAATGGAGTGGTGGGAGGATACATAGGTTTCTTCTGGAAAATAATTTTCTATCTAATTTATATCCCTGATAGTAAAGAAAGATCCAAATATATGAAGTTCATCCAAACCATTATCATTTTCAACATTTTCACTTAAATCTAAATCAGCATGTAAAGGAACATTAGAACATGATTTAGATTCTTCATCCATTGACCCATATGTTTTATTAGAAAGAAAAAAAAAACATGAAATCAAATCATTGTTAGAGGGCATGTCTTCCAAAGAAAATCTATAGCAAAGATGGTTAAATATAATAACAAAATATTTAAGAAATTCATCCTCATTCTTCTTCAATTATGATATCTCTATACACAAATTATCATAACAATAATTCTCAAAAGCATGCAAAAATTCATGCATAAATTGTTCCCATGTGTGAATAGAGGTGGCCAGCAAAGTCTCACACCAACTCTTGACCCGGCCTGCAAAAGTGAGAGTGAATAACCTACAAATGATATTTCTATCAGTAATATTGTGAGTGTTGAAATATTGTAACTGCAAAGAGTTTTCTAGTTATTATTGAGTTATTATTCATTAGATCAATCCCCTTTTGTGGATTGATCATGTCGAGCATTGTAACTGACCAAATCCCCTTTTATGGATTGGTTAAACCCTAAAAATATTATGAAATTTCAGAATTTGGACCTGAGGCTAATTAAAGTGGTTTTAACCACTAAGAAGACAAGTCGGCCATGCCCAATGAAGAGACACCTTTTCAGCACCTTCCAGATTGTATAAATAAAGGAATCCAGTGCCTCATTTGATCACTCACTCATTCGCTCACTCAGTGCGCAAGTTTGGTAGGTGTAGTTGGGAGAAGAAGGAAGAGAGAGGCGCATTTCTTAGTGGAGGATATTCTCTAGTGTTTGGTTTATTGTCTTGGCATTGTCTTGGCTATCTATATTAATGAAGTTTTTGTTGGGTTTTCTCCCCCATGAGGGTTTCCCAACATAAATGATGTGTATCTTGTGATTTTGTTTCTCTCAGTGATCCTATCTATGCTATGGTTATCTAGTAAATTTAAAATAAACCTAATAATAGCTTAAACCTTAACATGGGATCGAAGCTAAGATGAAGAGAGCGTGTTTCACTGGATAAAGAAAAATGTCATTGTTGTCGTACAAGAAAATTAGGGTTTTTTATTGAAGAGGAATTTTGGCCTAAAAATCATCTAGAAAAGTGTTTCCTAGCCTAGGGAACTCTTTGGCACCTCCATCACACCTTTTCAGTGGATAGAACTCCTGGAAAGTGAAACCCTAGTTTTCATTGGTACCAAAAAACTAGAAGTACTAGAAAACCAAAAGTATCAAGAAACCAGAACTGGTACCATAATTACCAGTCCATAATTTTGTTGGTCAAGTTTGAAGGGATAAAATTTGGATTTTCAGAAATTTGACTGCACCAGCTTACTCACCTCAGCTCAGCGCATCTATCCCCTGGATCAGAATTTCAAAATTTGAAGTTTGAAAATTTAGGGTTTCCTCATAAAACCCTAAGTTACAGTTGCAGTTGCAGTTGCAGAATTAATTGCAGTTGCAGGATTAATTGCAGTTGCAGGATTAATTGCAGTTGCAGTATTAGTTGAAGTATCAGCTACAGTACCAGTTGCAGTCACCCTTGAAGTTTTTAAGAGTTGGTAATTATTACTGTTACTACCAGATGGTGCCACTACCTACAAATACTATCAGAGGTATGTATTCACATATGTTTAAATTGTTAATATTTAAAAGGTATTTGCAGGAGAAGGGATCTCTTACCATAGATCCAGAAGGATCTCAAGATCCAACACATTCAAAGGAATAATGCAACCTAGGTATTCGCATATGCATCCATTTGATATGATAATATTTTGATCTAAGTTTCATGTTGAAGCTATGACCATCATACTAACCTTTGGTCAAAATCAAAGTTGAGGTGTTAGATAGAATAAAGTTGAGATCATAGAGTTTATTCTCTAACCCAACTTTATGTCAAGATAGTATGTTGTCTTAGTACAAAAGATAGGTTGAATAAATAACTTGTCATCTTGTGGCCTCGAGGCTAATTAAAGTGGTTTTAATCACCAACAAGACAAGTCATCCATGCCCAGTGAAGAGACACATTTTCAGCACCTGCCAAATTGTATAAATAAAGGAAGTCGGCGCCTCATTTGATCACTCACTCATTCGCTCACTAAGTGCACAATTTTGGTAGCTGCGGTTGGGAGAAGAAGGAAGAGGGGTGCATTTCTTAGTGGAGGATATTCTCTAGTGTTTGGTTTATTGTCTTGGCATTGTATTGGCTATCTATATTAAGGAAGTTTTTGTTGGGTTTTCTCCCCCGTGAGGGTTTCCTAGGACAAATGATGTGTATCTTTTAATTGTGTTTCTCTCAGTGATCCTATCTATGTTATGGTTATCTAGTAAATTGAAAAGAAACCTAATAATAGATTAAACCTTAACATGGGATCAGAGCTAAGATGAAGAGAGAATCATTCACTGGATAAATAAAAACGTCATTGTTATCGTACAAGAAAATTAGGGATTTTATTGAAGAGGAATTTCGGCCTAAAAATCATCTAGAAAAGTGTGCCCTGGCCTAGGGAACTCTTTGGCACCTTCAACACACTTTTTCAGTGGATCGAACTCCTGGAAAGTGAAACCCTAGTTTTCATTGGTACCAAAAAACCAGAAAACCGGAAGTACCAAAAAACCAGGAAACCAGAATGAGTACCAGAAGTACCAGTCTAGAATTTAGTTGGTCAATTTTGAAGGGATAAAATTTGGACTTTCAAAAATATGATTGCACCAGCTTTCTTGCCTCAAATTAGTGCATCTAGCCCCCGGATCAGAATTTAAAAATTTGAAGTTTGAAAAATTAAGGTTTCCTCATAAAACCCTAAGTTGCAGTTGCAGTTTTAGTTTCAGAATTAGTTGCAGGATCAATTGTAGTTGCAGTATTAGTTGAAGTATCAATTGCATTACCAATTGTAGTCACCCTTGAAGTTTGTAAGAGTTGGTAATTATTACCATTTCTACTAGATGGTTCCACTACCTGAAAATATTATCAGAGTTATGTATTCACATATGTTTAAATTGGTAAGCTTTAAAGGGTATTTGCAGGAGAAGGGATATCTTACCATAGATCCAGAAGGATCTCAAGATCCAACACATTTAGAGTAATAATGCAACCCAGGTTTGATTATTCTGATATGACATTATTTTGATCTAAGTTGCATGTTGAAGTTATGACCATCATACTAACCTTTGGTCAAAATTACCATGGAGGAATGTTTGATCACAACACTAGAAGAGTGTTGATCTCATTTCATATTGTATTTCTTACTTTTCATCTTTGTTTCAGACAAGTCACAAGTGAAATCTCTAAAGGAGATATTGTGATGATTATTCTTGCTATTGTTTTATTTACTATTATCAAAAGAGTATTATTCTTTCTTGTTGTTTGTTAACCTTGTTTCAAGTCACAAGGTGATAACCCTGAGGAAGCTATAGTGAAGGTTGCAGAAGGAAACATATTATATGAGACATGAAAATCACTATGTACATGACCATATTCATGTACCAAAGAAGATGAAGAAGAAGCTATCTTTTGAGATCTAGAGTCTCTCATATGGAGATTGATTGTAAGGAGAAAAAGGCTCCAAAGATGATCGAACATTAGAACAAGAACTCACAGTAGACTTGTTCAAAGGATAATGAATCCACCTTGACGGGAAGAAGAATCCATTTGAAGTATGACTTATCCTTTCATATTTAGACTTAGTATTCAACACCAAGTATACCCTATAAGAGATGATGAAGTCTGTGTACACTTAGAAGAAATCGGGAGTAAGCCTGACCTCGGAAAGGATGAGATGAAGAGACAACTTCTAGGACTGGGATACAGATGCCATGAGAAGACTAGATCATAGCCTCAGAAACTTCTAGGAGATATCAAATCTCCTGGAAAGATTCCCTTGTTTCAATGATAGAGAAGGAAACCAATCAGAAAGACTAGGATATGGATTCTTCTAGAGACTAGAAGAGAAGTCAGTATTGACTTCCAATATTGATCTATACAGATCAATCATGTTGAAAATGTAAAAATCTTGATGTGTGTCCAAAGGATTCTCCCAGCAAGAGGGATAATATTATGACGAGACACGTACTCCAGTAATTGAAGAAACAGTTCCAGTATTTATGAAGACAACCAGAAAAATCATGATTCATATATAGTATGAGATGCAAGGGGATAAAGCCCCACATTGAGTGGCAGTTGGTGCATTACATTAGTGGGGTCATGGAGACATGACTATGATAAAATATAGATTTACCTCCATGAAAGAAGAAGAGATACCTTCAGTATCAGTTATTGATCTACTCTCAGTTTCAGATGAAGTTGTTGTCGTGATATAATCAGAGGAGTTACTCATATTTTAGTAGCCACAGTGAGGATGAAGCAGTCATTCTCAGCCTCAGAGCAGTTGCAGGTGCAAAGTCAGTGTTCTAGAAAGAACAGTTGTAGAAATAGGAGAGGACATACTCTCAGGTAGTGAGACAAATAGTGCTTTGCAGAGAGCACATAGAGCTAGCACATGATTGTGCAGATTGAATTGCAGCCGACAAAGTGTACCAGATTGGTACAATATAATGAGAAAAATTTATTTGAAGATTGAAGATAGAAAGACTCATGTCTGTCGATTGAAGGAATCTTTGTACATGTTGAAGCAAGCTCCTAGAGCTTGGTATGGAAGAATTGAGAGTTTCCTGATAAGCTTGGGCTTTAACAAGAGTAAAGTTGATTCTAACCTTTATCTCAAGGTTATGAATGATGAGCCAGTGATGTTACTACTATATGTAGATGATGTATTCTTGACCATATGAAGAAAATATCATCACATATTGCAGAAGAAGCTCACTACAGAGTTTGATGAAAGACCGAATGATTCATCTCTTAGGTCTTGAAATTTGGCAGAGCCTTGAGAAGATCTTCCTTAACCAAGGGAAGTATGCAGTTGAAATACTGATGAGATTTGATATGTTGGAGTGAAAATCCATGAATATGCCCATGGAAAGAAAGTTGAATCTCTTGGTTGACACTTCGTCAGAATTGATTGATGCTACGTTGTACAGATAGATCATTGAATCATTGATGTATTTGACGAACACCACACCAGATATATGCTTTTTTGTGAACACCTTGAGTCAATATCTAGTAGAGCCTAGACGTGTTCACCTGGTTGCTACAAAACATGTGATGAGGTACCTTAAAGGTACATTAGATTGTGGTCTAAGTTATAATGGATATCATGACTTAAGATTGTATGGATATACTAATTTAGATTGAGCTGGAAGTGTTTCTCATAGAAAGAGAACTTCATGATATTGTTTCAGTCTGGGGTCAGCCATGAATTCATGGCAGAGTAGAGAGAAATCCAGCATTGCTCCCAGCATGGCAGAAGCGGAATAAATTGTTGCATGTTCCTCCAGTTGTGAATCTATATGGCTTCGGATGTTGTTGACATATCTATTTGATATGGAGATGAAATCCATTGTGATCCTATGTGATAACCAAAGTTGTATAAAGATGATGTGTTCCATCATTAGTCGAAACACATAGAGATCCAATATCATTACATCTGTGATATGGTGTAGAGAGGAGCCATAAAGCTCTATTATGTTAGCACGGATGAACAGGTTGTAGATGTGTTGACCAAGCCTCTATCTCATGTAAACTCTGAGCACTTTCAAGATAATCTTGGTGTAGTCTGAAAGGACCTCCCTCGAAAAGGGGGAGTAGTGTTGATGTCATCCTAGTGTTGAAGTTTTCTAGCTTTGTGTTGATGTTGTTGTGATTCTAGCCTAGTGTTGAAGTTTTCCATCTTTGTGATCATGTTGTTGTGATGCCAACCTAGTGCTAAAGATTTCTAGCTTCGTGTTGATGTTGTTGATGTCAGCCTTGTGTTGAATATTTACATCTTTGTGTTGATGTTTTTGATGCCATCCTCATGCTGATGTTGTGATGTCAGTCTCATGCTAAAGATTTCCAACTTCATGTTGATGTTGTTAAGATGCCAACTTTGTGCTAAATATTTCCAGCCTAGTGTTGATGTTGATGATGCTCCAGCCTTCGTGTTGTGATATTGATGTTGTTGATTTTGTATCAGCCTTGTGTTTTTATTTATGATGATGATGTATTAGTATCATACTAATCCATGTTGATGTAGATTATGATGATGCCACTTCAGTTTCCTGTTGACGATTATGATGATGATGCCATTTCAGCTTCTTGTTGAAGATTATGATGTTATTTCATATTTAATGTTGAAGATGATGATGTTACTTTAGCCTCATGATAAATATGTTGATGATATTACTTTAGCCTAATGCTAAAGAAGTTGATGATGTTACTTTAGCCTCATGCTAAAGAAGATGATGATGTTACTT
>CBVK0100247574.1:0-11546 GCA_900067695.1 Picea abies | reverse complement strand
TTTCTCTTGCCCATAAATGATAGAAAGGAAAGCCAAGGTTGTCCACACTAACCTCTAAAAATTCCAGAGCTTCACTAAGCTCTATGTTAGACATGCCCAAAGTTAATTCAAGAGTCAAAGATTTTAAAGATATATTCTATGGTGTTTTTTGTCTTGTCATTAAACATGATAAACCTAATACCATTAGGTATGTCACCCAAAGTTATGTTGCTAATAAAAGAATGAAATTAAATATTGGGAATGTGATTTACACAAAACCGAGTTGTGTGTCAAGTGTTATGGTGTGCAAAGGGTAGAAGTCACAACTTCTTATATGTCTAGGTTATGTTTAATGTTAGTGTTAAGGAAATTGAAAAAATGTCATCTCTAGCCTAGGGAATTGTTCCATTGGATGTCAATGTCCATAATAACAAGCACACTAATATGAATCTTGAGTGAGAGAATAGTTAGTACCCCACTTCCTTGTTGAGAAACAAGAGGTCCCTAACAATGATACTCCTCACCAAGCCTAGTAGTTTTCAAAATGGTCTCATGATTTAGTCATTATACTATCTATAGTACTGGGAAGATATAACGATGAAAATTTCAATGCACATAATATCCCAAGTAGGGAAGGTTTTTTGTGTTCAATTATGTTAAGCTAATTGTCAATTCTGGAACAACTCTATGATTTTTCTTCAACCAAAATGTTTAGATATCAACGCTACATCGTTCATTTGATCTTGTTTTGTCAATATCCTCTACTTGAGCATTTAGGGATGAATAAAATAGATAATTAAAGTGTTGCTACACCTATTTCACAATGGACTTCTTAAGTTAGACTATACTCTTCAATGTAGGGTTTTAAAGAGTATTTGGAAAAATTCATGTATATGGCATATTATTCTATATTGGGATGTCATCCCTATGGAATGTGCATAGAATGTAGGATCAAGTTGCAAATAATTTCAATCTCGGTGTACGTGAATAATTTGTTTTATAAACTATACTATGATCAAGATTTATAACGAGGTTAAGGCCAAACCATTCAAACTGCTTGCGTTACTTACACCAAGGATTTTTACCCTATAATTGTAAGGTAGATGTCCAATGTGGATGCCTTGCATTTTGTTGCACAGGTCACATATTACTTTTCCCCACCTTTCATTTTTACCCATTATCCCTTTACAAAGAGAAAATGATTTGTAGAGGTTGAAAAGTTGTAAAGTCCTATGTTGATTTTGATATGGATGATGTATGGACCTATGATCCATATAATATTGTAACAAGAAAGAAAGCATAGTTTAATTGCAGTGCATTCACTAGGAAAGGCTTGAACTACATAAGTTGACCAATAATAATAATGGGAAAGAAGTGAAGCATGTGTTGATTCAACAAGTGGAGAGAACTAGTAAGCTAGGTACAAAGATTTTTCTATCACAAGAGGAAGAGGATCTAGCTGCTCCTAAACATCTAGTTTTATTTAGAAAGGTTGGTGATGTTATTCTAGGCCTCAAGGTTAAACTTACCACCTTGCCTAGTAACATGACCAAAAATCTAAAAGAGAACGACTTAGGTGCCCATAAGAGAGGTCATCAATGGTCGATGATAAAAACAAATCGGGCATGGTAAAAGAAGATTTTGGTGATATTCCCTTTGATGAAAAGGTCTCAGATCTATGTGATAAAAATCATGGAGATGACAATGAATATGGTGATTCATTTAAATCTAGTGCTATTAATGAATATCAACAAAGTTCTCCAACTAAGATTCCTATCATCGTTACTAATGAGAATAGAAGAACTTGTATTGGCCATGGATAAGAAATATTGATAAATTAGGTCACAAAGGATTTGGGGTATTGGAAAGAATGAAGATTGTCTTTAGAGACCCCATGATATTGAATAGCAACCAAAAGGTAAAGTCCTTGAAGCAACGAAACCTTTGGCTCAACTTTTCTAGAAGGCAATTTGATTTTTTTTTTCATAAACTTACCTTATTAGGGATGAAGCCAATGATGCCAAAGTTACTACTTATATTGTCAAGGAAGGGAGTACTCAATTTGAAAAGAAGCCTCAAACACAAGAAAATATTGTTGGTGAGAATAACGTTTTTCCTTCTTATCCATCTCCAAATCATAGGGTCTCCACTCAATGAATCTATGACATAGCACCTTCATTCATGGGATATTAAAGAATACCCATAATTTCACTAGATATTGATAAATACCTCCAAAAATCATTTTTTTGAAACCCCCCCCTCTCCCAATACATCTTTCCAATAAAATAAGCCCCTATTTTTACAAGATACCCCTTTTTATACCCCACAATACCTATAAACACCCCAATACCCACATCCCCCCTTAGATACCTACAATATATTGACTCTATTTTTCACAATTAAAAAACCCCTTTATGAATGAACGTGATAAGATATTGGTCAACAACGTGAAGCCCCCGTGCTCCAAATGAACCTTCACAAATTGAGTTGTCAACATCTGGCAGTGGTGGAAAACCTCCTGATGGTGGAAGAAACTATAATGAAAAATACAAATATGATCATGATAATAAAAGAAAAAGTGAGAAAAGTGAAGATCAACCTAATCCTAAGAAACTATATCAGATTTATGAAGAGATATATGATGACTCAGGAAAACCTCTTTCCCATGGTGTTCACACTTATGAGGTTTGTACTTCAATGTCTACCCTTCTTAGTATTTTTTCTTCTATTGATAGTTATCCACAACATGGGATGACTTATTCTACTATGCTATTAGTCACAATCCTATCTTCAATTCAATATAATCTAGCATTATCATTATATTGCCTATATCTTTACTTTATTCTCATACTTCACCATTGTTGATCAATGCTTCTTCTAGACAATCACTAAAATTGTTTCTCCCCCCTTAGTTTTGCACATGGTTCTAAAGTATTGATGGTTGCATCACAATTTTCTTTCCTTGATTCTCACTTTATCCAATCTCTTTAGTTTTGTGTATTTCATAATATAGTCATTGTTAAGGAAAATAAAAATTTGTGGAAAAATAAAAATATTCTCCTATAGTCACCAATGGTCTGGCTTCTTTGAGACTCATTTTTGCATTGAATTATAAGAGTGGGGTTCTTTCTATCACCACTCTACATTGTAAAGTTGTCAAGAGTGGGTTATAGATGCGTCCCAAGGACTAAGATGTCAAGAACCATGTTTGAAACCTAGCATAGAAACAACATATAACATAAATGACAAACTGGAGATAAAACAAGAAACTTCCACCATAGCTCACATCTAAAGATATGTTTCTACGAATAAATGGAGAGAGATACATATAGAAGAGCATGTTCCTCCACTTCTTCATCTATTTTGATCACTCCCTCATGCATTCTTAAAGCTTCTTTAGATAACATATATGTTTTCATGTTCAGTTCCATATATACATGTTGGATTGAGAGAAATTCAAATTGGGTGCTTGCCTCTCTTATTCTATCCAGAATAGGGGCTAGTAAAATATTTTGTAGCCTATACTTTCCATTAGCCCATTCGACAATGAGCATAGAATCAACATTATCTAAAGACATTTTATATTATCTCTTTCCATATCAATTTTTGACATCAACTAGAGGGAACACATCTCTGCTATGTTATTAATTCCAACCCTAGATATAACCCTAAAAGAAACAACATGGTTGTCTTAAAAAATACAATGCCTCTTGGTCCACATTTGCTAGGGATACCTTGATAGGTGTAAGTTTCAAACCCTTTAAAGTGAAGCAATGCATATGGATTCTTAAGAAAATATAAATTAGATAATGGCACAAGCACGTGTGTACACACACACAAAATACACGAAGATTTACCCTGTAAATTCTTCATTGAGAAAACCAACAAAACTTAGAGCGACACCTCCATCTCTCTAATAGTTACAGGATCATCATCATTAGTGGATACAAAAGGTAGAATGAAAATTAGGTGGACTATACCTTTTTTGTTTTTCTTCTTACTTGAACAAATCTCCTCAAGATTGGGTTATAAAGTTCCTCCTATTCATTTGAAACATCTGACTCATCTTCATTCATTGAGTCAAATTTTTTTATTCTTTAGCTCAAAATCTATTTTCTTGGGTTCTCCTTCTCTTAGTTCATCTTCATGCTTATAAGTACTTTCAACTTCTTTGAAGATCACATCACGACTATAAATAGTATTCATTGTTAATGGATTCCAAAGTTTGTAGCCTTTTTCTCCATCTTTATAACCAATAAATATACATTTTTCTACTTTCATGTCCAATTTGCTCCTTTTCTCCTTGGGAACATGCACATAAGCATCATATCCAAAAAATCTGAGATATACAAGAGATGATTTCTTACCAGTCCATGCTTCATGAGGAATCTTATCAACCGATGTTGATGTAGCTGATCAGTTGATCAGATACAATGCAATATCTACTACCTCTGGCCATACTTTCTATTTTATGCCTACACCACTAAGCATATGTCTTGCTTTTTCCATCAGTGCCCTATTCATCCTTTCTACAACTTCATTCTATTGAGGTGTGTATGGAGTTGTATTTTTTCATGCTATTATGCACTATATATAGAACCATTTAAAAAAAATTCCACATAACTCTCCTCCATTATCCATCCTCAACACTTTTATTTTCTTCTCTAACTATTTTTCTTCAAGAGCCTTAAGCTCCTTCAATTTGCTGAAAACCTCAAATTTCTTCTTTATTAAATACAACCATGTTTTCCTAGAGAAGTCATTTATATATGCAATATAGAGATCCTCCTAGATATGGGACATGTACAGGTCCAAACACAACACGCTGTATCAACTCCAGGATCCCTTTTTCTCTTGTAGCACCATATGGGAATCTTGCCCGTGTGTGTTTACCATATACACAATGTTCACAAAAAACAATATCTAAAGGACAATCAAGGATACCTTCAACCATACCTTTACCATGCAAAGCATGCATGACCTTTTCTCTAATCTAATATGTCCCATTCTCTGATGCTAGAGCATTGTCTTCTCTATAGGAAGAGTAGGAGTTATGTTGGCTTCATTCTCAAGAACACCAATAATGTTACACCATTTAGTAATAGTTCTTCCCAACAATTTGTATAGAGTTCCAATCCAAACTACCTGCATCAACAACACTATTTCTCCTCGAACCATCTTGCATGTATCATTTTCAAATATAGTTTGCACACCCACATCACTCATCTTATTCACATATAACAAGTTATTGGCTAAACCAAAATATGTGGAACACCAAGAATAATTTTAACCATTCCATACTAAGCAACATCCAGACCCTTCCATGTCCTTTAATTTTGGTTGTGGAGACATCTCCCAAGAAGACATTGCCTCCATTATACTTTTCATATTCACAAAACTACTCCTTGTGAGGAGACATGTGAAAATATGCACCTAGTGTTGGAGATTTGCAACTTCAAGCAATCATTCTCCACAAGAAAGTACAAGAAGACCCATCTACACCATTACATAAGCCCCATGAATAAGTTAAATACCCAAGAAGAGAAGTCGCCCCCTAGGAAAATAATAAATAAATTGAATACCCAAAAATAAGAAGTCGACACCAGACTCGCGCCCATATTAGTATAAATATAGGACTAGCTCATTTTATTTGGACAATCAGACATCTCCTTCTGCAGTGCGCACAAGGCAGTTGCAACTGTAGTTTTTGGTAATTTCGTTATTTTTGGGTTTCTGGTTATCTTGGAGAGTGTGCCATACTTGGAGAAGCTCTTGCTTGGTTATTCGTGGTCATCTTATTGAGGCGCTAGGTATTAGTGATGCTAGCCTTGGGGAGGATTTTCTCTATATGTTATTTTGGTTGTTGATGGTGATGTACTAGTAATATCTTGGACTAAATTCTTCTATAGAAAGGTTGTTGGGTTTTCTCCCAAGGTCGGGTTTCCCAGGATAAACTCCTGTGTTCTTGTGTCTACCATGCATGGTTAATATTTCTAGATCTTGTTATTTCCGTTGCATTGTTATAGTTGATATTTTCAGTGTATAGTTATTATATGATAATTGATGTATGGAAGTGAATATTGTTATTAATCATAAGGCAATAACTATCATATCTGAGAATCATATAAAACACCAACATGGTATTAGAGCTAGTTGAAATAATCTGAGAATCATATAAAACACCAACATGGTATTAGAGCTAGTTGAAATATTGCCACTGCACAGTTTCTGTTTGTCGCTCCACAGACCTGAACTTGTCAACCTCGTTGAGAAAATTATTGGAGTACACTGAGTTTAATTTTTCCATAGATCAGCTCGCCATAGCCTAATGCACCCCCTAGTGGTCTTAGATTGAATCTTGGTGAAAGTTGAAATTTCACCTAAAACCCACTATTGCAGTTGCAACAACTTTCTTTGTGAAGCTCGTTGAGCATTTATTGGGCTAAGTTGAGAAAAACATTTTTTATAGAGAAAACCGCCTTGCCCTAGCGCACCTACTACACTTATTAGTTTTAATTTATGTCAAAGTTGAAATTTTAGGGTTTCTTAACATTTTCATAGACATTGAACTTTATGTTATCTTGATCTTGTGATTTCCTGATGTACTGATGGTGTCCAATTTCAGATAAGAAGACAAGCTAGATGGTGCTACAAATTTAAGAGGTATGCACTTGTATATGTTTTCAAGTTATATAATTTAGCAGAGTATGAGGGTGTTTGCAGGAAATGTACACTTGGAAAAAGGACATTTGTCCAAACAGTGATAGTAGATCCAAAGGGATCTTAGATATAGTACACTCAGAGGAATCCCAAAAGTTGGAGGCAACAATGGTGATGTCTCCTACAGTGTATAACATATTGAAATCAAATGGGACAACAATAGCAAGACTCGAAGTTTTCATATCAGGTTTGATATTTTATATTGATGCATCTTAAGTAAATGTTGTAAACTGGGACAACAATCTTTAGAGATCTATTACTGCTAAGGAATTTTTTGTCTCAAATGTTTTGAATATTGTTAGTGTAATGATCATTGTGTAAATGCTCACTATTTAGTACTAATGATTCTCTTATTTACAAGATGAAATTAATCTCTTCTAGAAGACGTTCTTGGTTTTTGCCTTTGTTCTAGGCAGGTTACCATAGAGGAATGATTGGTAACAACATTGGAAAAGTGTTGTTCATGTTTCCCATTTTTCATTATTGTTCCTATTTCCTTATCATAAGAATATTGTTCTTGTCTGTTATTTTTTTGTTATTGTGCTTGTTCCGGGAAGGTCATAGGTGATAGCTCTAAGAGGGATCTATAGTGACTATTGTAGGAGGAAACATATTAGATGGTATTTATTTTGATACATGGAGCAGACTGTCCAAACATGGAGTTGTATACATGATAGTATACATCCATATATCGAAGATGAAGTTAGAACCTTCCGAAAAGAAGGATACTTTTTGTGGGAAACAGAGTGTTCCACATGGATATTGATAGAGAAGGATACTTTTTGTGGGAAACAGAGTGTTCCACATGGATATTGATAGTGAGGATCGAGTGGCTCCACCAGTGGTGAGGAATACGGCCCGACCTAGTACCATTTCAAAGGAAGTATAATGTAGCGGCCCTACTATTACAACAACCAAGCGACGTACAACAGGTCAATTTTTTTTTGCATTAGGAACTAAACATCACAATTAATAACGACATCATTAGCACATCATCTGACATATTAATGAAACAATATTAACACAATAACAATCTCACAGGACATAAGCTGGCATAACATTGCAATGAACAATGATACATATATCGATGCATTAACAATACAAATCTTAACATTCCATGTATCTCATAAGGACCTTCCTCAGATATCTCTAAGGAAACATAAGATAACATAATGAATCATAAAGACCATAAAAATAATTAAGAGAACCACATAATATACTACCCGCCCAACCTACCTTGCAAGGTTAGGACCTCCAGGACACATAAGCAACTCTCAAGCCTAGGTTCCAATTGACTTTAACCATTTAAGGTCTCAAGGCTGGTAGTTGTTATGAGGAACAAGGAGGTGTCTACATCCCCCCTAATCAAACACATCTCATAACTCTAGACTATAATTTCAGTCATACATCAACATAATTCATCAAGTGAAGGGACTAATATAGTCTACTCAATCCATCCTTCAAGTAATGATTAAGTGAAATTCATATAAGGCAGTTCTACATAAGAATTAATAATCATAAGTGTAATTACAGTCAATGAGTCTATGTAAAATACAGATCAAAGGAATCCATAAGAAGATCAATCATCACCTATCACGTAAGGACATCAATTTATATTACCTATCCAACTAAGCACTATAAGGAGATCATCCATGCTTAACAATACAATAAATTAACATGCTACCCTTCATCATGTACCTATTTAAAAACTCATAAAAACAACATAATGCAGTAAATAAAAATTCAAAGGCTCACATATCCATTAAAGGAATTAAGGAAGACCATAACGTATTCATCCATAAAAGAGTGCATTACTATTCTCAAATTCATTAAAGGAGTTAAGAAATAACCAATCTGGCGTAACAATTAATAGATAATAGAAGTTAAGCTACATTTCTGAGTTAAGAATCCAAAGGAAGAGTTCTGGAATTTATTCCAACCCCTGAACCGATGAAAAACAATTGAGCTTTCAATCCAAACCTTAATCCGGTCCTCAAACTGAACCTTAATCCGGTCCTCCATCCGGACCTTCATCCGATCCTCCATCCAACACTTAAATTCTAAACAATTTAAATTAAAATATTTTTGTGCAGCAAAAATGATTTTTAATAATTGTACAACTTAAAGGAAGGGACAATAAATGGTTGCAGTGTCTGTCAATAAGGGGAAGTGACAAGTAAGAGGCGAGTGATTGTGTATACATCCAGCTAGTCAACAAATTAGACTCACCCTTCTACTCTACTATGTTACCACTATTTTTAAGGTTGAAAATCATTACAACAATTAACTGGAGGTAAAAGGGGAAACCAGACATGAACATGTTAATGACACCATAATTGCAAGAGAGACATTTTTAATATGGAACTTATTACAACACTTAACGCGGCCCTCACTCTGGCCCTTGATCCGACCCTCCATCCGGACCTCGAAACGGAACTAAATTTCTGGGAAATTCGAATTTAATTTTCAGGCAGCGAATATAGTTTGGGAATGGTTGAGCCTGAAGGAAGGTACAATAAATAACCACATAAGTACTCAAGAAGGTGGATCTATTGCTGCATCCCCAAAAATCGTTCCACAAATTAAATACTTTGAAATTAAAAATTAAAAAGGAAATACACAAAACATAAATGCCCCAAAAATTTTGGGATTGTTTCTAAGGGCCATCAAAGGAATACACAACGAACAAAGTTGCAATATTTGACAACACTTAACCTGTTTATAAATTCATAAGCTTTACAAGCTTGGGCAGTGTAAGGCCAAAAATTTAGTTTCCATAAATAAGTTAACATGCAGACATCTTTAAATCCAATCATCTAAAGTGGATGTCACTTGCAAGGACTCTACAGGGAGAAATTTCCAGACATCAACATTGCTACAGTGAATCATGTGAACATAAAATCGAAATTTATAAAAGAAAATAAATCAAGGATTCAAGAAGAGGAAAAGTTATCACTCCATTGGTCAAATCTGGGTTATTCAAGGATGACAATGAACTCAGAAATTAAAATTTGGACCACCTACACAGTCAAATATGTGTGAGATATAGATTCATTTTAGGTAATTGATTGGCCAAGACATCAGTTGTAATTTATAAACAATAATAAAGGTAGCGAACAAAAGGAGGTTTCATGTTCTAAGAAATGGAAGAAATTGACTACACATGGTTAATAATTTTGCATTCTCTTTTGTAAGTTGAATTCATTTTATGAAGTTAGGGTAGCATCTAAACACACTTTTGTAAGTTGAATTCATTTTATGAAGTTAGGGTAGCATCTAAACACAACGATCATAATATTTTCCAAATTCCATTGCCTAAAAATTTGCCGCGATAAATATGTCATACTATGGATTGATTGGTAGCAATCAAAGGAGCTCTAAATTGGTACCATCGTTTCAATTAGAGGTGGTTATAGAGCCTTCACGAAATTCTCATTCCAGGAAAATTGTAACCACTACACAGTGAAAACAGATCTACCAATTCGATTTGAGAAGGGGGTTTAACAACAAATAATTAAAAATTATGAAAACACCATAAACAAAGTTTTGTTTCCAGAAATTGAAATCTGAAACAGTAATCACAAGGGTTATTCATTTCTTCAAGATTTTTCCCAAAAACAACCATGTAAATACACAATCTTCTCCACATGCAACATGAGACATTTTTGCATAAACCGTGTCTATAAAAAATAATAAATTAACTAAAACTCTGATATGCAATCACTGACAGCAACTAAGAAATTAAGATTGTGTGTATATATCTTGGCAGCCATTAATCATATGAGGAATCAATATGACAGTAATTTTCAGAAATTTATCTCCTAGATTTCAATAAAATCTTTGAAGGACTTCTCGAATCAAGTTTATAAATACAATTAGCTTATGGAGAAATTACGAGAACTCTATTATACAGATTAAAACTTAATACAATTTCAATCTCAGAATAAGAGTACCTTAACTGAAGGTGAAGAATCCGAAGTTGTTGTCTCGCGCTTGCGCTCCATCCGACTCCATGCTTACTAATCGTTGAGACCTCATCGATACCTCCCAGCCAACGCTAGGGGTACTCTTCTTCCCCTGAGCCCTTCGATCCGCAAGGGGACACACAAACAAACCAGAGAGTAATCTAGCTCCCATCTCACCTCGCAAGGTCGAGCTACCACTCTCTATCTAAGATGGGTATCCCAACTCCCACAAGAAAAATAAATCAAGAAAAATCCAACAGCATAACCTTACGCATACCAGTCGTGTCTCAATTCCCTCCTCTGTCATTTTTTTTATAGAGTTCCTCTTAGTGACCTTTCCATTTGCACATTAATTAGTTTTATTAAAAATTAATTAGAAAATATGTTCCCTCGTACACTTGTCACCCAATCCCTTAGTTTCACCAGAAATTCATTTAATTAATTAAATTAAATTGTCAATTTCACTCACCCACCTAAAAGCGCTCATTGATATCCCTTTATTCCCTCAATTTCCTTTAATGACTGAAAATTTTCTTAAAGCTTAGTTGAATTTTATTTAGGAGATTTCTTTAAACTAAATTCCATTCTATGTTCCCCATTCATTTTTGCATTCAATTTCCCCTTTTTGTCTAAGTTTGAATTTAGTAAGTTTTGCACATAAACAACAATTTTTTTTTAGATAATTTAATCCTCCTTTAAATTCTAATTTTTTTTTTCATCCCCCCTTTATTAAATTCTTACTTAAATTTTTTTCCTCGTATCCTACTTAGACCTTGGCTTTAATTTCAAGTAGGCTTAGCAACTTTTTAAGGGAAAAGTATAATTAATAAATTTTACTTATACATAATTATTTTAAGGCTGACCATGTCAAGGTAAGATATT
>CBVK0100247573.1:4273-16162 GCA_900067695.1 Picea abies | reverse complement strand
TTGCTTCTAACTTGCTTAACCCTTTCCATGAGCAATCTCCTCAATATATAGGAGAATATAGATTAGTTACTTGGATAGGAAATGATCCCAAGATATCTGGAATGCCAGCACCTGGACAACCATTCGAAGCCAACTCATGTTTCTAGAAGATTCGAGATCTTATCTTTTTCCTTCCTTTGAAACATGTTCTCACCCTAGCTATTAGTTACAGTGCGAGAGGTTCACACTCCAGCTTAATACAGCCTGCGAGAATCAGGCATTCTCACAGGCAGATATATAGGTAGCCTGCGAACATCCTTAAAAAACATGATCTCTGGAAGCAGACAAATGTAACTTATTTCAGGAAAGTGTTCTTAGTGAAGAGATCGATTTTCCATCATCATAACATCATCATGACATCATCACGATGACCAAAATTGTGGATAACAATTATTATCTACAGTTGAACCAACCAGTTTTGAAGAGGCTAGCAAAGATGAACACTAGATCAAGGCTATGGATGAAGAATCATATCATATAGAGAAGAATGACACATAGGAAATGGTTCCAAGACAAAAGAAAAAGAATTTGATTGGTACAAAGTAGGTTTTTCTAAACAAATTGAATGAGGATGACACGTAACTAGAAACAAAGAAAGATTAGTATGAAAGGGATATACTCAGATTGAATGTATAGATTTTGAAGAGAGATTTTCACCAGTTTCTGGGATGGAAGCAACCAAATTGATATTAGTCTATGCATGTTCCAAAATAATCAAGGTATATCATATGGATGTTAAGTCTGATTTTCTTAATGGAGAATTAGAAGAAGAGGTCTACATCAAACAACCAGAAGGATTTCTGCTGTCAAAAATGGAATAATACGTTTGAAGACTGAAGAAAGCATTGTATGGAGTCTGGACTTAAGTAGGCTCCCATAGAATGGTATCTAGGATGGGACAGGTGTTTACAACAACAAGGATTCAAGAAGGGAAATGAAGACAACAATATATACATAAAAGTGGATAGATAAAGTATATTGATAATTCAAGTTTATGCAGATGACATCATCTTTGAAAGTGATGATGACAGGATGAGTCAGAATTTTTCTAGAGATATGAAAAATGAGTTTGAAATGTCTTTTCTTGATGAGTTGAATTTATTTTTGGATTAAATATATGCGAGTGTGATAAAGGTATTTCCATCTCTCATACCAAGTATATCAGAGAAATGTTTGGAATGGAAGACTGCAAACATCTGAGTACTCCTATGCAGACTAGTTGCATATTGAGCAAGGATGATGAATCGAAGGATGCAAATCAGAGACTCTATAGATGAATGATTGAAAACCTACTCTATGTGACAGCATCAAGACCGAATGTGATGCAAGTAGTTGAAAAGTTGCGATATTTCAAGTAGCACTAAAAGAAGCACATGTTATGGCGGTAAAAAGAATATTCAAATATCTCAAGGAAACAAAAGAATGTGGATTATGGTATCTGAAAGGCAAAGATCTATTTTCGATCACCTACACAGATGCATATTGGGCAGGTAGAATTGATGACAGAAGAAGTATAAGTGAAACATCCTTTTACTTGGGTGATTTTCTGGTATCGTGGCCAAGCAAGACTTAGTTGGAAATTACACTCAATTTCTCTGGATAAAACCTTATAGGATATACAAGTGAGGTATGATGAGCCCATTTCAATACAATGTGATAACACCAGTGCTATCAATATCTCAAAGAATCTAGTGATCAAGTATCAAGTATCAAGTATCACTTTATACAAGAATAGTCTACAAAGAAGAACATCAAGCTTGAGTACAATGGTACAAAAGAATAGATTGCATATATCTTCACCAAACCCCTTCTAAGGGAGAGCTTTGAGTATCTTCGACAAAAACTTGGAATATTTTATGCCCGACAGTTATTCACACGACTTCATGCACAATAAGATAGGGTGAGAATAGTGGAATACTTGAAGAATACAAGTAAAGAATATTTTGAATGCTTTTCATATACACCAAAGTTTTACACGAGGAAGCACCATGAAGAGAAAGAAGAGGCTTATAGATAGGGGGAGCAGACTTGAGGAGGATTACCCTTTTTCCATTGATGCCAAAGGGGGAGAGAAAGAACATATGTATGGAAATGGGGAGAAAGAGAAGATGCATAGAGACAGGGGGAGAAAAGATCACAGGGGGATAAATGATCACAGGGGAAGCATGAGAAGAAGCATGAGGGTTCCCATGCCATGAGTTTTTCCATCAATTCCAAAGGGGGGATTGATGGACAGTTGGTTGTTATTGATGTCAACAAGTAGTGGATTGATTTCAAATGATGTGATGGGTGTATTTGGAGAAGTCTCCAAAGTGGTCCCCTTATGGTGTAGCTCTAAGCATGGCCCTCATGGGAAGAAGATTTGAAGAAGTATACAAGAAATCCATAAGTATGGTTATGGATCTTGTAGTTGATCATGGAATTAGGTCATGAAGGGAAAATTAAATGAAGGTTACTCACTCATGGATGGATATTGCTTATCATGTCATTTCCAATGATAGGTGGTATGCCACGTAGTTCCTCATGTTTGAGGATTTATGGCCTTGTGAATTTAGAAGCCTCGAAGAATGGTTAAGAAGCCCCTAGTTGATTACAAGTATTTAATGAAAGGGTAAAGTGGTTGTAACAAGAAATTCAAGAAGCCCCTATGTTTAAGGAAAGAGGTTAGCTAGAAAAAGTATAAACACACCTCAAAGAGTCATTCACAAGTACATTCACTCACTTATTATATTGAACATGTTCTAGTGAACTAGTTATATTTTGGCTAAGTTTGAAATGGTAAAATATGAGATAGTGAAGATTGAGGATTACGGGAGTTTTGACATTGTATTGGTGAGTGGGAATCTCTAAGGAAACCCTAGTTTGGTTGATCCCCATTGTTATGAGGAAAATATCTCTATGGATAGGGGTAAACCACAATAGATGAAATGAAACCCATAAATCAATTGTAATATCAAGTGTGCTATATAAATGAAATGCTAACAAGACATGGAAAAGAGCCTACCTTTTATGGATGTTCGAAGAAGACCATCGTTGAGCACACAACCCAAAGCTTTATACCTGCAACTTGTCTTCAACAACCAAGATACGCAAGCATATGGTGATAATATATGATGTTAGCATATAAATTAACATAATCCATTACCATACATGACAAATACGCCCATGGAATAGTAATTCAAATATTTTCAAGATATCAATTGGACATAAAAGAGTATTTCTATTAAAATAATCAATAGAAGTACATAGGTGACAAATTTCTATAACAACACATATTGGAACCGAGAAACTAAGTCTCTCCAGTTGGGCCTCCACCACTTCAATCCTCCACAAAGGCAAGCTCATATATAGGATTTAATGAGGTTATTCATCACAAAGTAGGAAGATATTAGGGTTTGAACAAAAGAAGTTCATACTCTCAAGGACAAAGGGATGCAAACTCAATATGAAGTGAAATTTCTCTAGAGTGTCTTTTCTCTCCAAGTTGAATTGTTTATTAGGCTTGGATATGGCTCAATGTATAGCCTCCAAATGGAAATGAAGGTCGATTCAGAGTGTTTCTAGTATATGGAAGGTCAAGGATCATGCATCTCATGACATGGCATGTAAACCCGACATATTTTTTTAATTTTTGAGCACCAAACCTGATGTACGTGGGACGTAGTGGAGCAACCTACATATAGGCTTGTTGTATAACTAATAGGGTGTGTATATGTAAAAAAATGTGCATTTTTGGATCTGTAGTGAATAAAAAGGGGACTTCAAGTCTACAAAGGGAAATGGAAGGCCATCCAAGCAAGTTGCAGGGAGCGAAGGAAAATTTATTGTAATAGATGCCCCCTAATGTGTGAGGTTAGAGGACTATCTGCGATGGCTGAAATACATTATAATTTCCAAAAGTGGAGTAATGAAGACTTAGTTGGAAGTACTAGTTACCCATGAGAATATTACAATCCATAATGACTTTGTACACATGGTTTCCAATCTGAATTACACTGCAGATCCATGTGGAAATATATCAAATAGTTGTTCATGGCCATGAATAGGCAATACAAAGTAGACATATGACATAGGTTGTCATAGTCATGAACAAGACACAGTGGAGTCTAGTCTCAAAATCAACTGAAGATATATGTATCCAATGGTGTAAAATATAATCTCCCATGATCATGGAAGTCATATAGGTATTGGTCCAATGAAAGACAACATCAGATAAGGAATGATGCTACTGTAATTTCGAGGTCTTCTACATTATTCATCGAAGGTGCAAGTCTACATCATGTGAATAGAGGAGTTGAGTTCAAACATAATGAGACTTTGTTTGATTACTAGTCATTAATGTATACCATTAACAAATGTGAGACAACCCACCGATAATGAAAGTAGGTGTAAATGCACCCAGTATATTCCACAAGTGTGAATAAGGGTGTTGAGGTTTAACACTTGAAGAATCCATCAATCAGGAGACATTGAGTTATTCCTAATTGTCAATGGCAGGAGAACCTGCCACTGATGAATGCAAGCCTCTAGGTACTCATAGGACTCTAGGTCTCATTTCCATAATATATTAGTTGAATTCAATGGAAGGAGATCCGCTGAAAGGAGAGAATTAAGGCATCTCTCATCATCCAACACAAGGTACAAATAAATAGCTTGATGATTAGGAGGAGCTTGGACAAATAGGATATTCATGAACAAACAACCATGTGTGTACCTTGCATGCACCATATGCAAGTAGTGCATGAAAGAGACCCTCTTAATAGTGATCAATAACAAAAAATTTTGACAAAGGAGAGGAAACCACAAATATGGCTAATGGAATCCAAAACACTACATGAATCCCAATGTGTGAATATATTTATTACCTTCGAACACAAGGGAAACCCCCCAGTCAGCAACCAATGAGTAAATGTCATATGTTGGGTTCAAGGTTACCTACCCATGATGAAAGTAGGACCAGGGTGCAAGGTGGGACAACAACTTCATCTGATTTTGAGATACATTGAGGGTATGGTCGACATGAAAAGTCAAGAGTTCTGAGAAATGACTAACATGGGCTTTAAAATTTCTTTGAACAAGAGCATGAGACATATGGATAACTCAGGAAACATAGACTTGGTAATGATAATTGATAAAAAAATTCGACACATGAGGCATCAACAAACTATCCATAAGGATTGGAAGAATAACCAGTCTGAGGAGTAAAATCTAAGTAATGATCTCAGCTTCCTATCATCATGCTAAACCCAAAATTTGTATGAAAATGGACTCAAAAGTTTTTTATTTGTTCAAAGGTGACATGATTGTTGTCGATACAGAATAATATTTTTTCCCGCCTGTATGTTTTGGTTTTCATAAGAAAATAAATGTTATGATACGGTCCCAAGTAAGAAACTAGTTCCAAGTAGTGGAACATACCTATGCTCGATGCAAGGAAGTGAATGTGGGGCATGGACACTCAGGGGGATGTTTCCCCTAAGGGTAAAGGGTGTCAAGCTGAAAAGGATATATGGAAGTCATTGCTTAGCTAGTGATGCAAATTGTGGAGGCAAGAGGCTTATAACAAGAAAGAGGAAACCGACAATAGGCTCAATAATGCAAGAAGGATGGTGGAATGTGATTACAACTTAACTCGAAAATGTCCTTTTTCATATATTTAGTCCCCTAGAATTGAAAAAGTATAAAACAATACCCAGGAGAACTCTTCTAGCCAATGGTGACTAGAGTATTCATTTTTTGCAAGTAATCTATTTGGTCCAGAAAAGGGTTAAACTTATACCAATTAGACATCCTTTCAAAACCATTTAACAAGTGTGAAAGAGACAAGTTCACTCGGCAATATTTTTCATTTTTGGGGGATTTGAAAAAGAGCTTAACCAAGACTTGAGGGGAGTCCCATCGGTAATGGTCGGAATGATTATGAGTAAGAAAATGGGATCCGAATGCAAAGTCATATTGTGACTATAAGGAAATCTCAGTCCTATGGAATAACTTCTGTATTGGCACCAAATGACACAAAGGTTCTAACTAGGGAACCCATTTTTGGTAAGTCTCTACCACTTAATAATGACACTTATAGTAGCAGTGAGAAAGTTCTATGTCGCTAAGAAATGGGTTCATACCTAGGTTGTATGGACCATAGTCATAGGATGATGCAAGAATGCAAAGCAGAGTGAAAACATATCCTATATGTCTGTGAAAGAGTATACTTGTCGAAGGCAAGAATAGGTGATATGACGTTGGAAATATGTAAACAACCCTAGACAAAACCACTAAAAACCAAGTATTTCCACTACACAATTATTCCATAAGGTAAAAAATAGAAAATAACTATAGAAAGTGGGTAAAACATTTCCACTAATAGTAAAAGAAAGACATTTTACCATACCATTTGAGTTTTTTCACCCACATAGTGCATTTTAGGCCATTTTCCCATGATCTTCAAGTGGCGATTGTGGGAGCTACAATCAATGGAATCAACAACCATTTGAACCAAGTAAGTTCCTATCCCATCCTCTTCAATTTCAGTGGTTTAAATTTCAATTTTAGTCCCCATTTTTTTGTATAGAGGTTGTTACATGGAAACTAGGATGTATGTGGGTGGCAGATCATCAGGTCACATATACGACCCCATATACGTGGGAGAAGTGAATCTTTCACATGTATATGAATCCCTATATGTGAATTTGATTAGGTTGTCCCCGTACAAGTCCGTGAACAAGTTTTTGAAGGGTTTCAACTCAAAAAATGATCTTTCCTTTGTAGGATGGTTATTGAATGGAGGGAAAGGGAGCATGAGGAGATATATGAAGTAGTGGGAAGAGATGCAAGGGCCCAAAAAGATTTGAAACAATGTGGATTTTATAAATTTTTATCTCTCAGAGGAATGAGGGCTCAGGTGAGGTTTCTTTATTTACTGGTAAACTATTGGGATCTGGAGACAGAGTCCTTCAATATCGATGGGAAACCATTGAGGATTGAACTGGATGATATATACTTTATCATGGGATTGTCTCGTCGAGGCAATGTGGTGAATCTCAAGGCCCGAGGGATAGGAGGTGGTATGAATATAGAGGAGTATATTTCCACCCACTTTTTTGCAGGCACAGATAAAGTAGGGAACCAACTCCCTATCAGGGTGATCAAGAACATGAGTCTAAATATCACCATGCTTATACTCACATGGATTTTGGGATCAGCCTGATTGCACCAGGAATAAAGGCCACTCATTTTCTATGCAGTGGATTGATTAAGACCCAATTTTTATGATTGGTTTACCTCACTGCTGGCCAACATGAAGATCCAGTTGACAGATTACAAATAAGGGCGAATGAGAAATTCCAGATTTGCATCCATACTTTGTATTTTTTTCTTTGAGAGGGTTCCAGGTTTGATCCCTAGAGTGGATATTACTCCACATAGACTGCACAATATATCCATGTCATGGTGGACCGATGTGATGATGCAGCTAGGAGGTGGTAGGGTACCAACCCCCTACAATTATGAGTTCTTTTTCTAGTGGCGTCGATAGGTCATAGCCATTGATGACTATCATTATGGAGGGATCGACTACAGAGGGGATCTTGACATGCCATTTCCACCAAGTTATGCCTATGGTGATATTGGTAAGAAATTATTTTTTATAGATTTCATATTTTTGTGTTTTTCAATTTTTATAAAGGAAAACAAAAAAATGGAAATATTTTTGTATGGTATCAAGTATTAACAATTTCTTTGTTACATAAACATAGGTCTGTGATGGCCAGAGGGTTTCCCATGACATCGATGAAAGGGTCGAGGAGATGAGCTAGTAGGTGGGGATGCAGATAAAGTGCTACAGAATGTGAAGGGGAATTTGTCTCAATTGATGCACAAGATTCATATGGTTCAAGTGGAGGATCTGCTAGAGGCGATGCAATGACAGGTGGTGGGTGTACCCTGTGTGTGGGTTTGACTATTTCGACGTCTTGCAAACAACGTAGTGTGCTATCATGATACACATCTGGCACCACATGAATATATGCCATGTTCATGCTATGTACCGGTCATATATGTACTTTGAGGGTGTGAGCCCCATTTTGTACTATGAAACCATATTTTTTGGACTTGGAAGAATGAAATATAAAAAAATTTGGTCTTCATCTTTACTTATAAATGTTACAATATGTAAATGTATGAAAGTGTTTTCTTTACTTAGTTATGTGAAAAATTCCTATCTAAAATATAATTAACATATGCATCAGATACTTGATTAGAACTTCTAGGGATGTGATTATAAGTAAGAAAATAAAAGTATCATTCCAAAATTTGTACCCGTAGGAATCGTCAGAGTAGAGTAGGATCTCTCACACGGTAACTATCGTTCAACTGACATACGACTAACTGGGAGTCCAATAGAACTTATAAAGATTGAACACCATGTGAAATGGTATCGTGTTATAGATCTATAATGACGCTATACTCAACCACATTATTCGTTTATGGCTCCAGAAGAACACCACCTAAAGACACTAGTTGACCCTTGGGTGAGTAAATGACCCAAGCGACGGAAGCCATGTTCTGTGTATGATGACTGGCACCATCCATGAATCCTAAGTAAACCAAATATTCCATTCACATATTCCAACAAAGGGAAAACTCAATAAGCAATCCAATAATGCAAAGAAAAGATAAATAAGTATATACACTAAGA
Organism: Picea abies; assembly: GCA_900067695.1. NCBI lineage: Eukaryota > Viridiplantae > Streptophyta > Pinopsida > Pinales > Pinaceae > Picea > Picea abies. Next base: position 7,431 of record CBVK0100247573.1, on the reverse strand, counting down.
TACAATAGTATACAAAGTTCACGCCTAATTTTAAGGGCTCAAACATAATACCTTTTAAAGTAGAGCCCATTTCTGGGCTCATCCATCATATTCCCCTCATAATATTCTAATTCATAGGATCCTGCCACATGGGGTTGAACTTACCTACCCCCAGCAGTTCTTTGTCTTGGTCATAGAGGAGAACCAAGTCACCTTTATCGTACTATCAGGGATAGATAGACTTATCATATTGAACCTTAAAACGTGTTTTATTTACTTCAATATTTTTAGAGGCATCTCGATGCTTCTCATTGAGGTGCTCCAGGTGCACGAGGAATTCTTGAAGATCGGATGTGTTAGGTAGGATCTTAATTTCCAATTTAAGGGAAGTGATTTTGCATTCAATCGGAAGAATCAACTCCACATCATATACTAACTGAAAAGGTGAGAAACTAGTGGAAGTATTTACCATGGTTTGATATGCCCATAGTGCAAGCTAAATCATTAGATTCCAGTCAGATCTACATTGGCTGACATTTTTTTGAAAAATGGTCTTGAGATATTTATTCACTGCCTCTACTTGTCCATTTTCCTAGGGACATTAAGGGGAAGAATTATCGTGCTTAAACCCTAGTTTTGATGCTAATGCTTTCATAATTTCATTATGAAAGTGACTTCCATGATCAATGACAATTTCTTTTGGGATTCTGAACCAGGATATAATATGGTTGAACATGAAGAATGTTGCAGTATTACCATCGAATTTAATGGTAGGCATGGATTATGCCCATTTAGTAAACTAATCTACAGCCATGATAATATTTTGGTGCCCCCCAGCTGAGGCTTGGTTGCAATCCATAAAATCCACCCCCTACTTGGTGAAGGGGATGACGATGATGATTGGGTGAAGAGAGGATAGGTGCAAGCACATTTTCTGAGTGAACACCTAGAAAGGGTGACACTTCTTGATCACCTCAACACAATCTTTAAAAATTGATGGCCAAAAATAACCAACTCAAAACATTTTTTCGACTATCTAAAGCCTAGATAAATTACCACCACATGCCCCACTGTGACAGTCATTGATAAAAGATTCATCTTCCTCATGATTCAAGAAATGACATATTATATTATCCATCCCTCGACAATACAAAGTATCGTCGATAATAAGGTATTTCCTAGCCTGATAACGTATACGTCATCAATCATCTCTTGAGAAATGTTGGTGTAGCTTCAAGTTTTGAAGGTGGATCAAAATATATCCATACTAGGGGTTCGAAGACGAGATAAGAAAAATATTTTCATCCATGAACGAATCATCATGAAAAAATTCCTCATCTAGTCGACAAAAGTCTGACATCAATTTGGAAAAAATTAGTGATTTCTTACATTTCGTAGAAGCAAAATCGAGATCAAATTCTTGCAAAATAACAATCCATTTATTGTATTTCCCCCCCTTGATATGCTTGGTAAGAATGTATTGAAATGGATTGATATTTGCAACTATGATAGTTTTGCAAAGTAAGATATAATGTCGTAATCTCTAAACTGCATGTACAACGGTCAAGGCCAACTTCTCTATGTGAGAGTATTTAAGTTCATGACTAATTAGGTTTTGACTGAGATAGTAGACAATGTGCTCATGGATCTCATCGTCCTCCTGACCCAGTATCATACCCACCATCCCTTCGGACGTGGCGATATAAAGCAAATATTCAATATTGTAGTCCAGAGGCTTCAGCAGAGGCATCGATACCAAATATTTCTTAAGATCATCGAAGGATTCATGGGCTCTCTCATCCCATATAAATAGAGTGTCCTTCAAAATACACATGAAACCTTTAGTTAAATTGGCATAGTTCACTATGAAATGACACAGGAAGTTAGCCTTCCCTTGTAAACCTTGAAGTTGTCGAATGTTGCATGGGGGAGGAAATCGAAGTGTTTCCTCAACCTTTATAGGATCCACCATGATCCCATGCTCAAAAACTATGAATCCTAAAATATGACCATACGTAACTCATAAAATGCACTTGTGAGGGTTCAACCAAATGTGATAATAATGGCATATCTCAAATACTATTCAAAGGTGAGTGGAGTGATCTACTCTCTTGCGAGAGTGAGGAGGGAGATCATCTAAATAATATTTGATGATATGCTTAAAATCATGAAATGCAAAGGTAATGGCATGTTGGAAGGTCCCTCCATCATTTTTAAGACCAAAAGGCATTTTTCGGTAAGCAAAGGTACCCCAAGGAAAAATAAACGTCATCTTGTGATGATCCTAAGGTTTGATCTGAATATTTTATACCCTAAAAATAAGTCCATAAAGGAAAAGACTTCGCTTCTTGCACACTCGTCAAGAATCTGGTCAATGAAAGGAGTAGGGAAGTTATCTTTAGGACATGCCTTGTTCAGGTCTCTAAAATCTATACACATCTGGATGGTTCCTTTCTTTTTATGTATGGGAATGGGATTGGACACCCATTTGGTCAAGGGAATCAAGTATATGAAACCAAAATTAAGTAGCTTCTCTACTTATGCATTAATAGTGGGGTCCTTCCTAGGATTAACCACTCTAAGACGTTGTTGAATAGGTTTAGCATCCAGATAGGTTTTAATCTCATGCTCGACAATGTTGGGGTCGATCCCTGGAATCTCTTCGTATGACCAAGAGAATACATATCGGAATTATTTGAATAGATCGATGTATATCGGAATTTCTTTAGGAAAACAATCCACACCGATATATGTGTTCTTGATTTTACTAGGCGTATGAGAGATGTCAATCACAATGGTAGGATAAATATTGTCCATGTTTCCTTCAGTATAAATACCATCCATATCTAATGGAACCACAGTGTGACCAACCATCTCACTCAAGGTAGATCTAAATTCATCATCTTCTAATCTGGATTTTATGAGAAGAACAAAATGAATGCAGATTGTTATCAAAATATGCTTAAAACAAAATAACAGATATACAATAAAATTGGTTTCTATTCAATAAGGAAATAAGTTGAAACTGTAAAATGCAGTGGAAAATAAGCTTGCTAGAATGGTGGTGGTTTATCTTTGAGAAGAGATGTGACGGTTGCGCTCATTCACCAGAATATGATTACAATGAGGCTCTCAAGGCCTTTTTACAATAAATAGGAATGTCAAAAACCCTAGACATC
>CBVK0100247572.1:0-16183 GCA_900067695.1 Picea abies | reverse complement strand
AAATTGGTCCCACCACATGGATGTCTTTCCCTTGAGCTAATAGATGGAAATTATTCCTTCTGTGTGTGAGGAGTAATTATGCAAATGAAAATACTTCCTTATGCCTAGCAGCCATGTCTCTGCATCCTCATTCTTCTTGTGTTCACCATCAAATGTAGGAGGCTTGATTTTCTTCATTTCTCCTTGTAGCTCATCCACTCCATATCTCCTCTTATGTTTCCTTATAGGGGATGGAATCGAACTACTGTGTGCTCTCCTAGTGGAATACCTTGGGGAGTGATGGTGATGTCTTCCAACTCTTATTCTCCTCTCATCATGAAACTTGTGACTTTCTGATTTGCTTGATTCATTCTTCTTATCAATCTTCTTTTCTATTATGTCCAAGCTCTGCATTAACTTTATGTTGAATCCCTCCTACTTCTCCTTGGCTTTCATAAGCCTCTCATTATCAGCTTTATAACCTTGGAAATCCTTTTGAAAACTTTTAATGGTCTCTACCAATTTCATGCTTTCTTCCTTTCCTTCTCCATGTCTATTGGAATTTGTACCTTCATTACCCATATTGACATACATCCCTTTGATCTCATATTCATGGTTGTAANNATTACCCATATTGACATACATCCCTTTGATCTCATATTCATGGTTGTAAGGCCCTTGTGTATCTTCCATGATTCTGAACTTTGTGTTGATCATGTTATGATCTAATTGTTGTTAAATATGAAAAATGTCTAGCCAACAAAACTTGTTAGGATAAATAATTTAACAAATTCATGAAATTATGTACAATTCTGGTTCAATTATGCATCAAAATTCTTTCTTCTGATTTCCTAAAAAATTGAGTGCCGAGATCAATTTTCTCGGTGAATAGTTATATTTTACTATGAAAGACCTTTCCAATGCCTGCTTCCATGCTTAATTCTAAGTCTTGAGTAGACAATTATGGTTATTTGAAAATTTTTCATTAATTCTTTTGTTCACACTTCAACTTGGTGCAAATTTGCGTTGTAATTATGCATTTTTTCACCTACTCCATTGGAGTTTTGGTAGGAGATAAATTGGGTTATTCATATACATATTTTGGATAGTCTATCCAAGTTTCACCTCTTTATGGGTTCTGGTATGCTAGTTACAACATATTGAAGTTCTAGGCCAATTAGTGTTTTTGGTTAGGAATTCTAGAAGTACCTTATGTGCCATATTAAACATTTTTAACATGCCCACAATTTTAATTCAGCTCCAAGACTGTGTTCTATGGTTCAATGGTTTTTCATTGACTACTCTTGTGCCTCAATCCGATTCTAGAGAAGAAAGTTATGGCCCTCCGAAGTTAGTTGGGTCTTAAAATTTACCCTCCACTATTTGTCATGTAACTTCTTCATAAAAGCTTTGTTTGAAAACCGATTTACACCATTAGAAATTTCTCTCCGGGCTCTTTCATTTTATTTGCAGATAGATAGTGTTCCTTAGTACACATTATTCTCATGGTTTTTGAGTAACTAAAAACATTGTTTAGGGCCTCAAAAATGCGTTGCAAAAAGATGACCTTCAAATAGTATAAAATGTCGCAGAAATTCACTGGTTTTCTGCTATTGTAGACCATCCAAACAACTTTGTGCGCACAAATTTGAAAATGTACACCCATATTTAGCATGTGCAACAATTCCATAAGGTAGCGCATAATCCGTGCACCTATAACCAATGTGGATCACTTCTCTGTCATGCCAATATCTAGTGTGCACTACTTTTGTTCTATGCACCAATATCTACCACGCACAATTTTGGTTCATGTACTAATACCTATTGTGCGCAATTTCTGTGTCGCATGCTAATATTCCATGTGCATTGCACTCAACATGTCGCACCATGCCAAAGTTTAGTGCACTCCCACCGTGCACCAGTACTTCGCGTGCACCATTAATTAAACCGTTGCGTGATAGGAATATTCAACATGCATGCACTGCATACCAACATTATGTGCGCACCAACAAAATTCATTTTCGCTCTGTCACAACTCAGTGTGCACACCACGCATGCCAATATTATGCGTGCGCACACCGCGCGCGGCAATATTATGCATGTTCCACCCAATCTGCACCGCGCAGTGCTAAATTTAGTGCTCACATCTAAGCACTATTATTTTTTCGTGCTTCACTAGCTCTGCTCCGCGCAACGCCAAATTTAAGTGCGCACACCCACGCACCATTATTTTTTGTGCAGTGCCAAATTTAAGTGTGCACTCCCGCGCACCGTTATTTTTTGCACATTACCAATTTTTCACCATGCAGCACCAAATTTAAGTGTGCACACCCGTGCACCATTATTTTTTGCACATTACCAACTTTGCATTGTGTAGTGCCAAAATTAAGTGTGCACACCCGCGCACCATTATTTTCCATGTATTACCAACTATGCATCACGCAGCATCAATTTTTAGTGTGTGCAGCCATGCACCCTTATTTTCCACACATCACAAGCTTTTCACTGCGCATCACGCATTGCACCCTTATTTTCCACACATCACAAGCTTTTCACTGCGCATCACGCATTTTTAGTGCACACCTTCATTTTTCTATGCATCGATTCCTCGTGAATTCCACTGCAAAAATTGGGGCTTTTGCCAAACTTTTCCCAATTTTCACCATGGACATTATGAAACTATGAAATTTGTTCAATTTCACTCCAATAACACTAATTCAACCTCTGCAACAAGAAATCGTTGCTAGTTGACATTCCTGGAACGAATTTTTTTCAAACTCAATTGACGAATTAAGAATTTTAAACAAATAATATCACTCCATCTGTCATGGATTCCCTGTAACTTCAAATTCAACCAATTGCAGGTCTGTATTTTCTAGAACATATATTAAATTAAGAATATCTCATCACTTGGCCAAATTTATCAAATTTCCCATGAATTTAACAACAAAAATTGGGGAATTTTCCCAATTCCATGCAATTATTTCTAATTTTTACCATGGACGTACTGTAACTTGAAATTTTTCCACTTCGAAATCAATTCTCTGTGAAATTTCGCTTCAATTCAACTTGCTCAACCCATCTAGGATCAATGTTGAAAACTGGAGCTATGATACCATATTGTAGCATCCCCAACATCCAACTGGGCTATGCTACATAAAAAAAAATATTTGTATACAAAATTAAAACATATAGAAACTCTGCAAATGCATAGTTTCATATAGAATAATAATAAAAATACACATGAAGCACACACAGGAAAAACCCATAAAAATAAATGCATACATAATAATGCACCATGTAATTTAACACACAATTAACACTTATCTTGGCAAAAATATCACCAACTGCATGCAAACCTTCCACTTTCCTCCCAGCCTTAGAACACACTGCTCAAAACTCTTAGCATTGGGTCACCCCCAAGCTGGGACTAAACTCCACCCAGGTAAAGGAATTCCTAACTAGGCTGGTGTATCTTAGACAACAACAAAAACTTTGTCACAGGTGCCAACTCGAACTAACAACCTATAGTCCCTCGTTCCCCACATGCATGTCCCACCCCAGGAAGTCTGCCTCTTCTCTTCTCAACGGTCCCTTGGCTACCCCACTTCCTTTTCGAGGCTTCAACAATAGGATGGACAAGAAGACTCAGAGCCCTGTAGTTGTAGTTTGGCACCTTCGAGAAATCAGTTCGCAACAATCCTCTCACCTAGAGAGAATTGTTCACGGGCCTAACAACCTGCCTCTTCAATATCCCATGGGCCTGACAACCCGCTTCTTCATTCCAACTCCTAAGCTAACCAGGTATAGGTACAGGTACGGGTATAGGTACAATGATAGGAAGGTACAGAGGACGACTGAATGAGTGAGTGCATGATGATGGAATGATGGGAAAATGAACTAAGTCTAAACTATATGTATGCATGTTCCCAACTTGACACTTGTCATGTTGAGAACTACTTTGGCGTACTCGTCCCCATCCTTAGAACTTAGGATAAAATAATTATCCATACTTTATACTTTAAGGAATATTAATATAATATTCCTTTTTGGATTAAGCTCCCTAGCTTTAACTAGTGGAGTTTAGTCCCCCATACTCTTTTACATGGTTGGTCTACCGTAGTGATGTGTTTTTCATTAATATTTGCATGTGATTACATTTACATTTCCATTACAGATATACTATCATTTTTTCATCCCAGCTCACTAGCCTCAAAACACAACATATACACAAAGGCTCTCTGGCCTCAAAATCAGGTGCAATTAATTTTGCTGCACACGGTATCCTGGAATGTACACACTTCATCATTTTAGTGTACAGTACATGTGCGCACTATACCATGGAAGGTGCACGTAAAATGATATCAAACATCTCACCAGCTAAAGTACATTTGTATTTACATTTACAGTTGGGGTCCGTCCTATGGGTATTACAATTCGAACCTCCAACTCCTGACAGGTAGACAAAGAATAGCATTAGGCTCAAGCAGTAGAGGATTAGGCATTAGGGATGAAAATTTTAGTAGGTAGGCTCAAGCAGTAGAGGATTAGGCATTAGGGATGAAAATTTTAGTAGGGGGGGAATTTCCTTTCACTTGTAAAATATTAAGTAAATGGGAGTTGTTGTGGCCTCAACAAGTACATATGTGTATCGAGTCCTTCCTTTTGGGCTCTGTAATGTACCCACTACCTTCAAACGAGTTATATTATGAATATTTTCAGATTTGGTTAATGACTATCTTGAGATTTTTATGGATGATTTTATGCCACATGGTAATACATTTGACATAACTTTTGTTATTCTTTAAAAGGTGTTGAAACGTTGCAAACAAACTCACCTTTCTTTGAGCACAAAAAAATGCCACATGATCATGATTGAGGGATTTTTCCTTGGTCATTATCTTTCTTTTGCAAGGATACAAGTAGATCTGGCCAAAAATGAGGTAATCTTAAAAATTCCCCCTCCAAAAATAGAGAGAGGTGTGTATCTTTCTGGGAAAGGGTGGTTTTTATCGTCATTTTATTGAAAATTATTCTAAGCTTGCATCCCATATATTTTCACTACTTTCAAAGGACATGGAATTTATATGGACTGACAAATGCCAAAATGATTTTACATGTCTAAAAAAGCGCTTATCTGAAGCTCCTATCCTACGAGGACATGATTGGACCTTGCCATTCCATATTTCCACATAGGCCTCTGAAACTACCATTGGGGATATATTGGGACAATAGGAGGAATGAAACTCATATTCCATCTACTACATCAGCAAAAATTCGACCCCTGCTGCGATAAATTAAACGGTAACTGAAAAAGAGTTCCTTTTTGGTGTCCATGCTATTAATAAGTTTCGAAATTATATTACAAGCTACCAATTTTTTATACATACTGATCACTCTGCCATTAGGTTTCTAATGAATAAACATGTTACCAATGGTAAAGTTACTAGGTGATTTCTTTTGTTACAATATTTTGACATCACTATTATGGACAAGCCTGGAAATGATAACGTCATTGCATAATTTCGTTCTAGGCTTACCAACAACAATGACAATTATCTTATTGAGGATTATTTCCCATACGAGCATCTTTTTTGCAGTATCCACTCGCTCACCGTGGTATGCAGATATTTCTAACTATCTTTTTGCAGGAAATCTCCCACACCACCTGTCTTCTAGAGAATAACGAAAGATTATTCAACAAAGTGCCCTCTTGGGTAGAGAGTTGTCTCTTTTACACTAGGCTAGATCATGAGATATGGCATTGTGTAAGAGAAGATGAGATCCATGAAATTCTATAATCTTTTCAGGATGAGCCTTTTAGTGGACATTTTGTTGATAAAAGAACATGATACAAAGCACTTCGCATGGGATCTTTTTGGCCTAATTTTTTTCAAGATGCCAAAAAGTATGTACATGGATGTGATTGTTTCCAATGGATGGGACAAACCATTCGATCGGATGAACTTTTTTTAAAATCTCAGTTGGCTATCGAACCCTTTGACAAGTGGGCTCTTGACTTTGTGGGGCCCATTAATCCTTCATCTCATCAAAATTCCTACATATTGGTCTACATAGATTATGTTACTAAGTGGGTCATATCCAAAGCACTCATCAAACCCATTGAACAAGTTGTTTCAAACTTTTTATTTGAAGACATATTTGTTTTCTTTGGAGTGCCAAGGGAGATAGTTATAGATGGAGGGACACAATTCACTTCCCTATTGATTGAATAGATCATCAAAAAGTACAATATTCACCATAGGATCACTTCACCTTACCATCCACAAGCCAATGGGAAAGTGGAGTGCACTAATAAAGTTATTGAAACTATCCTCGCCAATATTGTGGCTAGTCACTATTGTGATTAGGCCGAGTGACTTCCAGAAGCTCTTTGGGCCTACAGGACTACAAGGTGGAACACCATAGGTTTCTCCCCATATGAACTTGTGTATGGTAAGAGTCTCGCTTTTACTATTGAATTTGAAGATAAAACACTAAAGATTAATTTAGAGGTAAATTTGGATCAAACTACAGCACAAAAGCACCGCTTGGAACAACTTAATGAATTGGATGAAATGCGCTTGGATTCCTTACATTACACTACCCACGTTTAGAAACAGTGCACCAAGTGGTATGACAAATTTATCAAAAATAAGTTGTTTCAAAAAGACGATTGGGCATTATTATATGATTCCAGATTTAAGGACTTCAAGGGGAATCTTCATACCAGGTGCCTAGGTCCTTATGAAGTGGACACGGTTTTTTACAATAGGTCTATTAAGCTCAAAACCATAGATGGGTAACTGACCTCTTTATTTGCCAATGGTCATCATCTTTGGTTGTATCATCAACCAATTTCTAAGTATTCATTTGTTTCTCACATTATTTCATATTCAAAATTTGAAATTGTTGGGGCAGAGAAGCATCTCCTTGCACCACCATCCACATGATTCATTTCCATTTATTCAATGATAATAATAATAATAATAATCTAACTATGAAAATCCCTTTGGGGTGTATTTAGATGTGTTTCAGTTGAAATCGTGTCGGCACTTGGCACTTACTAAGAAAATAAAAACTAATAATTTTCCCTTTCTATATTTTTCTTTGTGTCAATAATGTTGCAGTGAATTGTTTTCAACAACAGCTCTAGTTTCAGGCCTTTATAATTTGTTCCAAGTGTTGTTACTTTCTTGTTGTGACTCGGTGTTACTCGCTTTTTGCACTTGGCCATGACTTATTTGGACTAGCAATGATTGTTGCAACTCCACTCCTAAAGAGATACAGCCACGACTTCGGACCTACCATTTTCCCCCTTAACAAGTTTGAATAGATCCGATGTGCCAAGTTTTCGTTCGTGCAACTCCTACAGATTTCTTTGTATCCTGCAGTGGTCGTTTGTGTGCTGATACTTAGGTGTAACCATTTTCTGCAATTCTGTGATAAATATTTGTGAACACTTTGTCTGCTATATGGACTAGTGCCAACAATATCGCCACCTTAGTTGAGGATGGCTTCCACCTTTAGTTGGGGGGCACGTCATCTCACCATGTGCTACCCCAATTACTTTTTCCACCATATATATTGCATCACACCGCCTTTCTATTCCTGTGACGATCCTTCTGTCACTTGCCATCATTCCTATTTATGGAAAAAAATCTCAAACCTGTCAACTTTCCAAATCTGGCAACTTCTTTCCCAGCTACGGCTACATGTTCACAAATCGCTACTTCTATAAATTTCCTTGTCGAAACTCCACTGTATCAATATAAGCATCATAGTAAGCACTCATATATTCACAATGGGAGGAGCAGATGTCTGGCATGAGCCTGAATCACTTAACCTGTTTCATGGCCACCCCGAGGCTTATCAAATTTTCCAAGATGCGCGATGGGTGGTCTACTTTGAAAGATTACAGGGACTTGACAGTGCCATTCTCTCGAATTTTCTCATATTTTAGAAGGAATAAGTTCAAATGTGTGCGGCTTACGTATTGATGTCGCAGAGAAAGTCATTGCAAAAGTTACAGGGGTACCATGGTTGGGGATGACCTAGTTAAGAAGAAAAGTATCAATTCCAACAGCCAAGGAAAAATTCCTAAGAAGCGTAGAGAAAGTAAGAAACAAAGGTAAGGGGATAGATAGAAATTCACTACCTCCTCCATGGAAAAACATTGCTTATTTTGTGCAAATATATATTTTGTGAAAATGAAGGTTTATCATTGTCTTCAGCTATCATTTCATGTTGTTATCTCATCTTCACCATCTGAAGCTACTCAATATCCCCTATTTTCTACTAGAATCCCTGAAGCTTATGGCTAATTTTGTACACCAGTCTAAACACCCACAGACCTGTGTCATGAAGCATGAGATATCTAAAATCCTAGTCAACCATGCATTAGAACAACATGATAGGACGTGGATTGAGTTTATAAACCGTGTTGAGACTAATGTTTCGACAGAGGAAGAAGAAAAATCCACAAACGAAAAATTTGGTAAAGGAGGTGATACAAAATTGGAAGAATTCCATGTTGATACAGTTGCTAATATGGAATTAGAAGAAGAATATGTTGTAGGAGGAGACACAAAAAGGAATCCATCTCAGAAATAACAAGGGATATTGAAATAGACAAGGAAGATCCATGGAAGAAGAGGAAGAAGTCGAGAATATAGAGCAACAAGAAACACGAGATGACCCCCCTGTTGTGCATAAAAATTCACTGTCACCCTCTAATGACGATGTGGAAATTACTGGTGAGAATCCCCTAAGGGAAGAAATTAAACGTTGCCCTATATTAGAAGAGCCCACACAGCAAACAAAAAGGGCAAAAAGAGGCCATTTTGAGGATTCATGGATGATATTCCGAGGAGAAGGACCAAGTCCTCCTTAGCAGCAATAATAATTTAACCATCCAAATCCCCAATCATTGTTTCTCATCCACAAGAACCTACTAAGGAACCTGAAAAGCCAAATGTTGCTAAAGAAAGGAAAGATAGAATGAAGGATGGAAGCTCCATGTCAGGTAAGCGCAAGATTGTTAGGAAAATTCTAAGTTTAAGGAACAACTTGGGGTTTTGAGGAGAAAAGTGGAAGAGAAAAACAAGCCCACAATATTAGGATCCCTTTCTCAGGATTCTCAACTTGTTAGTAAACCATCTTCCTCCTCAAAACCTAGATCTAGGAGAACAGAAGAAAAGAAATATTGGATGCATACATGTTCACTATGTGGTTCTATCCTTAGTCAAGCCGGTTATACACAAGATGATATATTGGTGAAGAGTTTTTTTCAGTTTAGGTTCAAACAAAGCCCATTGAGGAAAATAAAGAACTTGTTGAAACTGCTCAAAATGACCAAGATATGGTATATTCATATGTGGGAGGTATTATTGTCACACAAGAACCAGTGGTGCCCAACACAAAAGCAGCTAACCCCAATCAAACTGTTGAAAGAGTCATTGAAACTCTAGGGGATGAGAAACAAGACAGTGACAAGGAAACATAGTAGCTTTCTCAAGTTGATACAAAAGAACCTATCCAAGACAGTGTTGTTACACAATAACTGAAAGTTCCTAGTAATGAGATAGATCATCATGTAGAAGAAAATATTCATATCATCAGTCTCGATGTTGATATCCTGGTCGCTGAGACTCACAAGTGGAAACGATTATCCTTATCATTTCAATCAAGAGCAATCCATGTCAAAGATCATGAAAAAATTATCCATGATCTAAGGGAGAAGTGGGCAGAGGGACTTATGTTCCAAAAGCATAAGCGGGACGAGCTTAAAGAAGAAATAAAATAATTGAAGAAGCTCAAGGACCAAGTCTAGACCTTGCAGGAAGAAAATAAGAAAATGTATGATCTAGCACAAGAGTTATTAAATTGCAGGGGTCCTTCCCCTACTCACCCCTTGTTCTTTCAAGAATAGTACATCCTCTTCTAGCTATATTGATTTTCTTATGGTAATTTGTGTTTCCGCACTTGCAAATTTCAACAGGTTTGACACTATTATGACATTTTTGGAAGCCTTTTCCCAGAGCAATATTGCATATCAACACCTTTTCTCTGAATTTTATATGCATGAAGTCATTTGGTTTGGTGAGTCAAGGTTCAAACTTTCACCATATGTTGGAGACATCCAACTAAGATCCTTCACCTCGTTCTTCAATAATCAGGTGAAGTGGAAGTTATCCTGTAACATTATAGAGACAAATCAAGCATAGAAGAAACTATGGATCAAAGGGGAACCCACTCCTGTTTCTTCAAAGTAATCATAACTTACCACAAATTCCTTAGCTCAGTAGAATAGACTGCTACTATGAATAATGTCTGACAATTAATCTTGGATCTTTTCCCTAGGTGTATTGATATGCAATTACAGGGAGTTTTCCACAAATTCCTTAGCTCAGTAGAATAGACTGCTACTATGAATAATGTCTGACAATTAATCTTGGATCTTTTCCCTAGGTGTATTGATATGCAATTACAGGGAGTTTTAGAATGTATTTGTCTCATATGGTAGGCCTATGATAATGAATTGAAGAGAAGGGATCCCTGTGGTTATCTGAATCTCACTCATGCCCTTTCAAGAGTAGTCAGATACATTGATTATGTCATATATTGTTGATCTACATGGCTCGGTCTTAGATATTAGTTTCCCTTGATTTGGCTTCCTGTAAGAAAGTATCAGCATTGTTATCAGCTAAGGAGAGACGAATATTGGTGGATAGATTTAATCACTTCTAATGGGTATAGGTATATTTAGGAAGAACTTGTTGGATCATATAACCTCACCAATCTCCACATCTAGCATTCTTACTCGAAATCGTATTCTGGATCATCAATGGACTAGATGAGGACATGCAATTGCTTTATTTTGGGGAAGATGTTAGGTTTGGAAAATGACATATTTTTTACACCTTTTTCTGGCCATTCAACCCATTTTTTTCATATCATCCATATCCTTTTTACATGCATCATATCCTTTTTACATGCATCATTGTCCAATATCTTATCTTTTGTCTTAGGTATGCTAAGTATATATGTTGCTTCAATTTATTAAGTATTACTTGAATTTGAGAATGACAATAGTTGTTCTTGGGTATTTACAGACAAAGTGTTGAGAAAATTCCTATAGGATGATCGACTGCTACAGGATTTGATACAATTCAAGAAGTTATTACTCTAAAATGATGTTACTATGAACAATGTCGATGTTATTATTGAAGTTTGTCTCACTCATGATGATACTCGTCAAAGTCGTTGACCCATGCAATCCCTCGTGGAAGTGATGATTCGTCTCTCTTTTGATGACATGTTTGTTCCAAAAAGTCATAGTCGTTGTAATCGCTGCGAGTTTATTTAGTCCTTTTGAAGTATGAGGTAGCTTGTTCTAGCAAATCGTTTATTTAAATATATTTTTTATGACTTGTTGTAAATTATATTGGACATCTTCTAAATTTTAGACTTTATTGAACAAATTGAGAATAAAAAATTTCTCAAGGTTGTCCATAATTATCATTTTGTTAATATTAGTTGTGAAAGGGAGTCTTTAAAAAAAAATCATCTCTACTCCCATGAGTTAGTCTATATTTTGATCAATCGGTCCATCTGATGTAGAACAACTTTTTTCATTTGTATCTCCTAATTCTTTATTAATAAAAGTTCAGGAAGTTCAAGGTTGGATTCATGAAACATTGAGTTAGCTTGTAGCTTCTTTTCCCCATCCCCCTGTTAAGAAGGAAGGGGCCTCTTCTTTAGCAGGGTTTGTTGTTGTATTAGTAAGTAAAGTTATTTCATTTATTTGTTGATTACTATTTGTGTTTGTTATTTTCCAATTACAATTCAAGATTGTTGTTACTAAGTTTTTTCCATTAGAAGGTTGTTGTTTCTATCATTTACATTGGTTTGTGAATGTATTAATATAGGTGTGGGTTTTATATTACCCAATCATAACTGTTGCATTATTGTTGTTTACATTCGTATTAGTTTACCATGTTGATGTTTCTACAAGACTATTGTTACTGGTATGATTATTTCTAGATAACTATGAATTGATGAGATTTTGGTAACGAGATTTATTGGATAGATTTTGAATGTTATGATTTTGATTTATCTCATAGAAGATCTTTCTATATTGGATTTAATTTCCAACAAGGTTTGTTTCCTTTCAAGTTGAGTGATTTATTTTTTCCAAAAGTGGATTTGTTTTATTTATGCAAAAGAGAAGGTTTGACTACTCAAAGTGATGTTATTTATGCAAGTGTGACATTTTCTTTTCTACAAGCATGAGTTTAGTCTCAGCAGTGTGATTTCAATTCCAGAGCAACAGTGAAGAGTGTTTACATTCAATCAAGTGTGTTTCATTTGAGCCTGCGAGATCTAGTCTACAACATGTGTTTAATTCTTGGAGTTTGTTGTTTAAGAATGTACCAATAGATATTTAGTGTCAGATAATAAATTGTTTCCTGCATATACTTTGCATGATAAATTTGAAATAAACAGATGTACCCTTGTTTGATAATTGATGTATTGAGTGATTGAGTTGTTTTAAATAGAAAATTAAATTACCCAACACCACTCTCTTCAGTGAACATTAGATCCACCCTCTCTTCTTTTCTACATGCAGCCCTTGAATCTTCCTAAAGCATGGAAAGCCTAACTAACTTGCCAATTCATCCATACCTTCACCCACAATCCTTCAGGTAATTATAGTACTCAAGTATAAAATATTCCGCAAAATATTCCTGAAGATACAATCAGATTCACTGTATGTGGTTTTCTTAATTCCTTGCGCGTAGTGTGAAACTGGGTTGGCATGAACAATATTCCTTTGGTCAATGTTATTGTTGATCCTTCCTTGTGTCATGCAGTGCATCTTCATGGGTGTGTGCACATAATTGGCTTGTGGCGCACATGCAACTTCCCCAAAAACTTAGGTGTGGCAACAAACATCCATCTGATATTTCAGAGTATCTAAGATTATTATGTACTGAGCATTTCTCAAGTCAAAATGATTATAAACCATTCGATCGTC
The DNA here is from genome assembly GCA_900067695.1 of Picea abies. Taxonomy (NCBI): domain Eukaryota; kingdom Viridiplantae; phylum Streptophyta; class Pinopsida; order Pinales; family Pinaceae; genus Picea; species Picea abies. The sequence goes on along the minus strand of CBVK0100247572.1, from coordinate 3,165 downwards.
ATATCTTTAGCTGTTGGATTTTTTGAATGAAATTAAGGAGGTTCATTGTCAACCAACTTTGCATGTGACGTAATATTTGCACTCTTGCATCACCTGAAATATAAACACCATTACCATTTTGTCAAATCCTTAACCACTATAAAAAAATTAATTTAATTTAAAATAATTATGAACCGTAAATCCATAAAAAAAAATTAAAATCAATCAAGAAAATTAAATGAATTAAGTTAATCAAGTTTGGTCTACAACAAATCGTTCTAAATTTCAAGAAAGATATGAAGCCAAATGTTTATTTATCAACCTTAGATATGAACATAATTTCTTTGTCCTATATATTAGAATTTGATTCCATGAATAATAATGTTTCATTACCAAACTTCAAAAAATACTCTTCAACGCTTTGTTAATTCATGCATTGTATCAATGCAATTCAAAAAACTTGTCTTTTGATATTCTTTAGTGCTTCTCCGAAAACTGTGTTTTCATCGGCCAAGTTCAAAACACCATATTTGGTACTTTCTCGAAAATGTTCATCACCAAACTTTGAAATTTCTCCATCGATGCTTTGTCAAAAACTTATGTTTTTCATTTTCACTTTGGAAGAAACTTAAGTACCATTGGTGTTTACCAAAAAACTTAAGTACCATTGGCCCTTTCTAAATTTCTTAAGTGCCATCACCAACCTTTGAAAAAGAGTTCATTTTTGGGTGTTCGAAAAAATTTGTCTACTATTTTAAAAAAAAATCACTTTACTAATATTGTTTATTTCATATTATTTTATCATTTTTCTTCATTTTTCATTAAGAATAAGGCACATGGCACTCTATGTTAAATGTATGGAATCATGAAACAAAAACATGTTAAAAATTTTATGAAATAAAAACAAACTTGTAACCAAACTTTTGAATTTTTATGAATGTCTTGTATATTCAAGAAGCACTTGCAAACAAAATGTGGCTATTCTAAAATAACCTAATTGTATATGATGAAAGCACCATAGTTCAATTGTGAGTGAATATTTTCTATGAGACTTGAAGAAGTGTACATTGAAGTCTAATCAATAGGCCTAAGAAGTATAATAACTATTATCTAGACCACGAACGAAAATAAATTCAACATTTATCACATATTCTATCAGTCAAATTCAAATTGGCCAATAATCACCCAAAAGGGCATTGTTATCATTAGTTCATAAATGAACTATCGTGACTAAAAATAAATATTATGAATAAATCAGTACTTCTATACTTCTCCAAATTGAAACTAATACGCTCATCATTACACTTGTATCAAAAGTTCTATATAGTCACAAACACAATATGCTTGTTTGCATCTTTTTTATTTGAAATTTTTAGCAACATGGTTGTAAATCCATATGATTGTACTTGGTTCATGGAAGAAGGCAAGCCAGAGCACTGGCAAGAACAAGACATTGATCAACAACAACTTAATTTAGAAATTCTTGAAAACTTTTCTTCTATAGCTCATGACATGCCAGAGACTTCTACAACTGCTCGCAACTCATGAATTCCTAAATCTAGATTTCCTATTGTACTTGCTCGTCTTGTAGCTAGTGCTTCAGGTGGAAGAAAAACGAATATGAGGACATTTGTCCATAAATGGAAAAATAATTGTATTTGTCAAAAATATGAAAAAGCAAGCAACAATATCAATTTTAGAGAGAATTAAGGTTTTATTTCAGTACCTAAAACCAATTTTCAAACAATGATTGGAGCAAAGCTTGATATAATTATGCAGGACATAACTAAAATCTAAACATGACATTCATATAATGAGATGTATTTAGTGTTAAAGATAGATTAATAGTTATATTGATCCTTCTAGTTCTTCTTATTCATCTAGTCCTTCCATTGAAAATATAGTTCCAATTAATGATGATTAGAAAGAACTTTGTCAAAAGGATTAAAGTACTTATTTATTTATTTTCAACTCAAAAAGCTTTCATGTACACTTTTCCTTTTTAAAACAAAGATGTTTTTGTTCCAATCAACATGTTGCTTTGGTGGACATTGTGTATGGGATTTGCATAATGGTTCTTAGCTCTATTTTAGGGGCAGTTATGAAATATTTATGCCAAACATAATAATTTTAGGGGCAATTATGAAATATTTATGCCAAACATAAGAGATACTTTAAAGGTAATTAGACTATAAAGAGGTTTCTAGTAAAGTAATTAAAAAAAAAAAATAATATGAAATTTTTTAGTACACAATTATAAAATGCTATATACATATACATATGTAAAATATAACTTTTTTTAATAAATAAAATTATATTTTTCAAATAAATAAATTAAACTTAAATTTATGAAAGTTTAAAATATAAAATTTTTAATTAATTTTTCCAATAATATTAGCATGGTGATTTTTTATTATGATTAATTACTTCAATTATCAATTTAAAATTTTAATTTACTAAAATTATGCTTTTATACATTATGTTTAGAATAGGTGTAAAATAAATATAACTTCATATGAAATGGTCAATAAATTAAAAGTTAATTTTATTTTTTACCATCTAAATTATTATTTTAATTTCTTTTACATAACTTTATCTTTTATAATCAAATATATTTTAATAATAATCAAATATTAAATAAAAAAACTTATTTTAATTTTTTGTAACTTTATTCATAAAAAACAATCTAAATTAACCATGGTTTTTACATTTTCAGCCAATTATATCTACTTAATAACTTTAATTTGTTTTGTTTACCTCACTCAATCTTACTAAATATCCTTACTTTATTAATCTCAATGCAACACTTATGTCTATTCTAAATCATTCTTTCTTCCTCTTTTATATACCTCACAACTCACTCACAAAACTATTTATATATTGTATACATATTTAATTAAAACAAAGCAAAATGCATTTTTTTTTATTAAAATAAGATTTGTTTTTGAAAGTGCATTTCTTTTTATTAAAATAAATATTTTACATAGTATTGGATAATATTGTTGGAAAAGTCCTCGAGGTATAAGACAGTCGATGACGGAGTGTGTTTTTAAGGCTCTCTGTGATGTTAAAGTCACCGGTTCAAAACCTACGGGGACAAAAAAATACAACCTTGCCCCTGAGCCACAAGTTAGTTCCACATGTCACGGACAAACTAACAAACAATATATATATATATATATATAT
>CBVK0100247571.1:0-16185 GCA_900067695.1 Picea abies | reverse complement strand
CCGAGATCTACACTCTTTCCCTACACGACGCTCTTCCGATCTCACCTAAGTGCGTTGTAAGCAATATAATCACAGATTTGAGTCCCAGCTAAGGTTCCAGACACCTGAGTCCTGCAACCACCCCTGCCTCTACCTCGGGTGAGACTTCATCTGCNNNCTGAGTCCTGCAACCACCCCTGCCTCTACCTCGGGTGAGACTTCATCTGCTTCACAGGTGTTGCTGAAAGGGCTGGTAGTTAGGGCTTTTTTGGTGCCCTCTTAAGCATTGAACCCTGGGTCTGCCTCTGTGCCAACAAATGGTTCTGTTGCCAGGACTTGCAACTGTGATTGCTGGGAACTAAAGAAGAAGAAGCTTTGTGAAAAATAAGCTCTGTGAGTAGATATGTTGCCCTTATGCGCAGTGTTCTATTTGACCTGTGAAGCTTTGTGCCAAGAAAAGAGGTCAGATCTGAAGAAAGAGAGGTCAAATCTAAAGAAAAGAAGTCATATCTATGAAGAAAAAGGTAAGATATGTAAGCTTTGTGCTCTGATAAAGGTAAGAATAGTTAAAAGTATTAGATCTGGAAGCTTTGTGCTCTGCAGAAGTAAGATAAGTAAAACTTTTTGTTTATAAAGCATGGATCTAGGTATGTTTGATAGATTTTTTCCTAGCTTCAAAACTAGGGCATTAATAGATGAAGGAAAGTTTGATATGAATAGATCTGATAAGTATAGTGATAGATATGTTATACCTATGCATTGAAAGAATGTATGGACTAACAAGTGGATGCAGGTTCCTAGAAAAAAAAAATTGCAGGTTAGCCACCATGATACTGGTGCGCAGTACAAAAGGAGTTGGGGAACATCTAAATGGACGAGAGGATTAACCCTCTGTTATAGTTGCAGAAGACCAGGACATCTTGCTAAAGAATGCCCTAGGAGAAGACCTAGTTGCCTCTGTTGTAAGGCTATGGACCATGAAGTATTGGATTGCCATAGAATGATTACTAGGCTTGAGAAGCTGAATATGGAACAAGAAAACCCTGAGGGAGATCAAGAGACCAAGATTATAGCAGAAACCCAGAAAGAATCAGAAAAGATATTTCTACAGATGAGAGATACCTTGAATGACCACCGACATGTTAGGCTATCTGAGAAAATCGAAGCAAGAATAGGGGACTTTGACATTGACTGTACTCTTGATGAAGAAACACAAGTGAACATTATGCCAGAAAGAACTTGGGAAGCTATAGGGAAGCCTGCCATGATCCCTTCCCTAGGAGGAACAAGTTTCTTTAGAGGAAAGCTAGTAAACCTATGTGGAAGGATCGCCCGGATACCTATGACTGTCAATGGAAATTCGACAGAGGAAGACTTTGAGATCATTAAATTTGTTGAAGACATCGCCCCATTTACCATGCTCATAGGAAAACCCTGGATTGATAGAGAACAGGCCAGACGAAGAGAAGAAGAGAAATTTTTGGAACAAAAGAAGCAAGAGTTAAAAGACTTTATGACCAGAAGGATCACGCACTTGATTGAAGAACAAAAGAGAAGATCGCAGATATTTAATAGTAGTACCTCTGATGTCAAAGCTAAGAGAACACTTGAGGATCCGCAGAAGATCAAGTTACCTATTTTTGATACAGAAGAAGTATTATCAAGGAACCCTAAGAAATATTTTCCACAACGCAAAGTAACTAAGACCACAAAAGATAAACATCAGAATGGTAAAAGCATTACTGAGATAAAACTCACTGTGAAGGCTAGGAAGTTAAGAAAGAAAAGGGATGATATTGTAAGATTACAAGAAGTTCTAGAGGACACTTCGCAGCAAGAATAATTGCAGAATTGGAGCTTTGCCGAGATATCAGAACAACAACATAGAGTACTTCACCACGACGAAGAAATATAGTCGTTGGAACTGATATACCCATTCGACCGCCACTCCAAATGGATTGAAAAGCAGTTATGGGTTACCACTAGACCATTGGATAACACCAGAAGGGATAGAACAGAGTTAATGAAGACCCCATGTCCATTGCAAGCAGACCGTTGCTGAGATTACCTACTTAACCTGATGTGCCACGCACCGAGAATACTTTCTGCTAACTGAAAAATCTAAGCGCGAACCCTGAGATTTAATTACCCTTAGATCATTGCCTTACTATTCACTGTCATCTCTGAATTCCTTTTGCACCTGAGCCAGCTGACCCAAGTTTGTATGTCGAACGAACTTAGAGCTGCTGAGAAAATTGTTGAAGAAGTTCTAATTGATTTAATGGTTGAGAGAGTCATGTCAGAACACGGAATGTCTACAAGTGTACAGGCATCATCCTCAGGCGTATTGCCAGCTTCCCCCTCCACTTCTCGAGCACGACCATCCCGACCACCTTCGAAAAGACGATATAAGCTAAGAAATGACTTCTCCACTGTGAAGATGATCCCAAGCATCTTACCGAAATATATCCCACCACTAAGCGGACCAGTGAATCGAGACTATGTACCCAGAGACTTCAACTATGCTATAGTCACTGCATACCTCCCGAAAGGGGTGCGCGTAGTTCATGTTGACCAAGAGAAGCTCACCTCGATGAAATTCAATGATTTTAACCTTGGGGATCGCAAAGTATACAATATGCTAGCCCCACACAAGTATTTGACTATTACAAAAGGAAATAACCCCAAGATTGTACCGCAACAATGGACCCATAACCTTGCGTAGTCAACCCTCCTCGATGTAATGAAGATTCCACATTTTTGGAGGCATCAGGAATTAAATGCCTATGTTTGATTGTTGTTGTTCTGCTACCACAGAGGATACCTATGGTTGGATCGACGCATCACCATGGATCCGATTCTGATCAATCGGATCACTGGGCTAAGTATGCAGGGCCCTGACCCGCAGGACTTTTACCCTAGAAAGACCACAGATTGTGCTCTTGCTCAACGAATAAAAGACACATATGGTGATCTAGAGAAAGGAACACGAGGTTACAAGGTAGCCTCCATTGAGAATGCAACAGTACACTTTGGTTTCTAGCTGATCGCAAGCAAGTTAGTCCAAAAAAATAGACCTACACAAGTGACCGAATTTGTAGTTGACCTCGTAGGGAAGTGCGTGAAGGGACTACAAATGAATTGGGAAAAATACCTTATAAATCAGTTAGAGCTTGACTATAGACAGGCACAGGACCAAGGGTATGAGTTCCACTTTAGCTAGTTGCTCATACTCATCGCCTTCATCGCGTGGGAACTGCCCGAGGGAGCCACGTTTCTAGAGATTGAACCCTTCGAACCCCTAGCCGCTAAGTTATGTATGTTGTGGTACTCCAATGACATGAACAAATAGTGGCAGTCCAATGTCATCTTCCATGCATACTACATTCAGTTGAGGAATTCCATTCAGTCTACACCGCACATTACACCCAACACGCTTCATAGGTTTCGACCTTTGATGAATATCAGCGCAGATCGTCACTTCACCAACATCACGACGCGCACAGATGAGCACAAACAACAACTCCAGTCATATTACAATATGACAGAAGATGACCTGGAGGAGATTACCAAGGAATGGTCGACAAACCTCCTTGTTACAGCAGACCCCGCAGAGATGTCCAACGTAGATATCCCTGAAGCTATGTCAGATACACTACGACCGCGCAAGACTAAGAAGGATGTGGAAGTTCAAGATATCCATAGCACATCCATGAATACTACTTCACTCTCACCTGCGAAGGGAGGTGATGATGAAGAACTAGGGGGCACAGAAGTTGAACAGAGCAAAGGCAAGGTTACCCTGCCTAGGGATGAGGCAGATCCCTCCAAGAAAAGGAAGATTACCCCATCGAGGCCCTCATCCAGAAATAAAAATAAGGCCACCCGGACCACGCTTACCCCGAATGATTTTGATTTCTTAATTGCCGCGTTGAATGATGTCTCATTAGAGCTCGCAGAAAAGCAAGAAGAAAAGCAAGAGGAACTATTCTGTTGAATCATGGGCGAATTCAAAAAAGTGCAGTAGGCACTTCAGTCTAGCCAAGTAGCTTCTGCAGCACCGTTAACAATGGAAAAATCAGGAACAAGAGATGAGCCCACACAGTTATGCCAGATCACTGAGAAAGTCGAAGCTCACCTTTGATGAGCTCAAGAAGACATAGCAGAAGCCACCCAGGCTTTGGCGCAAGCCCAAAATGCACATGAAGTGCAACGGAGAAAGGCAGAACAGTAGCAGCTTGACTTACAAGTGAAATGGGAGGAGGAAAAATCCCAGTTACAGCAGAGCAAGGACCAGTTGCTAGCAGAGCAACTTGAAACACAAGAAAGAGTTCACAAGGCACTGTTCTCTGTGACAATCATAGAAGTGAATATGGAAGATCGTCTTCCACAGCAGGTGACCCAACTGGAAGCAATAATACAACAACTTCAACAGTGCATCACGGATTTGGAGCTCCACACCGTGGTTGAGACACCCCAAGAGATAAGAGATCTAAGAGAAGCCACGGCTCGAAGCACAGTCGATCGATTAAAAACTTTGGCTTCAGAATGTAGACAGTTAAGCACCAGAAGCACCCAGACCTATGAAACCCTCGCAAAGAATCTAGAATTGCAGACATTGTAGGCACAGCTCCATGAAGCAAAGAAGCATGCATATGTGCTACAAGCATAGTTGAATTCCATGACCCCAGTCGAAATAATGAAAAGGTTCGTAGAGAAACGGACAGTCGAACAACAAGTACACACGCTGCAAAGTAAAGTAATGGACGTCTCTCAATGATTGCAACCACTCCAAGAGAAGGCATGTCAACTGTTCGCCAAACTTGAAAGCCAAGGACCTAAACTCGAACAGGGTGCCATCACCTCAGAACAACACTTGGAAGGACCACTCAATGACACAGTAATCCAGGAATTTACTAAACAAGAGGTTGTCTTACTATAGCAAGTCGAAGTCGCTCGAGCCAAGCTCGAGGCGTTTGAATCGGAATTGGCCAGACCTGAGTGACTCAGGACAAGTCACAGGTGAGTGTTGGGGGCATGTTAGCCCTTGACCAAGTTTAAGAGTACTTGGTCATACTTGACCACTTTTGGGGACTGCGACAGCTTGCCAAAGATGGAGCGCAATGCGAAGCGGAAATTAAGGAAGCAAGACCTATTTTTGGGTCCGTTTTAGGGTTTTGGGTTGATGTAATGGGAAAGGGATGTCGTTCTGTGGGTTTACCCATGTTTAGGCCCATTTTGTAATCTATAAATAGATAGGCAATGTAAGAAATAAGAGAGGTTGTTGCTTAGTGCACTTGGTGATTTCTTAGTGCAAGTTGGCTACAGTGCTAAGAGTTGGATCTGTGTGATCAAGTATTGTAAGGCTCTGTGCATTTTGTGTAAGACTTGCGGAGCTGAGTGCAAGTCCTTGTGAGAGACTGTAGAAGGATTTGTGTTGAGTGCAAGGAAGAAGGATCTAGCAAGCTGCACAGATATTATGTCTTGTGCTAAGCAGGGGTCATTGAAGCTTTGTGTTGTAACTGCTTGACCAAGATAATATAAAGAAGACTTTGTGGACATAACCCCAGGGTGGGGGTGAACCACGGTAACTATGTGTATAATGTTTTGTGCTTCCCTCATATGTATTTATCTCTTTCTTGGCTAAGTGCTTGATGTGATTAAGTAGATCTAGTTATGCTTTGTGTTGTTGATGAATGAATGAACATTAGATATGATATATGAGATGCTTAGTGCTTGCTCTGTTGAATCTAACCTATATTTCTGTGCATAAGTATTGGACCCTTCTTAGTATAGTATTCAATGTGTCTTCTGCGAAGTATCTTAATGAATGTATGCTAAGAAATAACTGATGCTAAGTGCACTGTAAGAAAGATAATCAGAGATCTGTGTCCCAGCTAAGGTTGCAAACACCTGAGTCCTGCAACCACCCCTGCCTCTACCTAGGGTGAGACTTCATCTGCTTCGCAGGTGTTTCCGAAAGGGACGGTAGTTAGGGCTTTGTTGGTGCGCTCTTGAGAATTGAACCCTGGGTATTCCCTTGTGCCAACATCATTATTCTTACCTTTGTCCTCATATGGATGATTCTTCTTCTCTTTTGGAAAAGCTTCAACTTCCAACTGGTTATCGTAAGATTTCCCCCAACCCGTTGTTAGTTGATGGAATGGACAATCTGGTTCCTTCTTTGGTCAGTCTGGTTGATCAGGTGGTCAATCTAGTTTTATACTTTGTTGAACCACTAACCAAAGTAGTTGATCTAGTTCAATCATTGGTCAGTCCCACCCTTCATCTAAAGAATGATAACGTGGTCAATCCCTCTCCTCCTCTGACAAGTGTCAAAGTGGTTTCTTCGGTCCCTTCATTGGTCAGTCTGGTTGATCATGTCATCAATATGGTCATGTCCTTAGTTTAACCAATTGATAAAGTGGTTGATCTAATCCCATCTTTGGTCAATCCCACTCTCTCGTTAGAGAGTGCAACCCAAGTAGTCGATTCGTTTCCAGCTATCGACCCACTTCTCCCCTTGGAGAATGAAACCCAAGTGGTTGATTTGATGTCATTATCAATCAATCCTACTCTCCCACTAGAGAGTAAACCTGATACTGCCCATATTTTTCTCGTTGATACAGAATCTATTGTGTTGGGGGGCATTCATCCTTCTCCCATGAAACCCCCTCCAAGTAATGAGGCCATCCTTTTTTATTGGGGTGTGATAACTAGACCTCGTCTTCCCTCTCACATTCCCTTCAATATTACAGTAAAAGTTTGTGGTCGAGACGTTCCTCATGCGCTAATAGATGAAGGTTTGTCCGTTGGTATTTTTTCCTCTCTTCCTTTGAAATCTTTGGGTTATCCTCATCTTGTGCCGGTTACCCAGACTCTGTTCACTTTTAATAGAAGAACCACTCACCCTTTAGGGATCCTTCCTCAGTTTCCTATATCTTTGGGAGGGAAAAATGTCTTTATTGATGTTATGGTAGTCCAGGACCCCTTGGATTTCGATTTACTCCTTGGGCGAGATTATGTCTATGCCATGAAAGCTATTGTGTCCACTCTTTTTTGTGTGATATCTTTCCCACACAATGGAAGAATGGTGACTATTGATCAACTTTAATTCGTTGGCCCTGACTTGAGCATCAACCCAATGACCTCCCTAAACGGGTCTTATATGCAGTCAGTATCACCCCTGCCACAGGTCAATTATGTGGCGTTGTCTCCCATGACTTCAACTTCCCATGACTTAGATCCAATATTTGACATGGTGATCTCTTCGGTAGAGCTATTGGAGCCTGATCTCCTTATCCCTGACGAGACCCTCGACATATGTTCCTTCCGGAGCATTCTTCTTCCATCCAGTGAAAATCTCTTGGAAGTCATGACTGAGTTTTGTCCCTTGACATGGTGTCCTTCTAGAGCATTATCCTCTTGGAAACCATGATCAAGCAGAAGCTACAAGCATAGTTTCTCTTCTCTGTGGAAAGATCGTTAAAAAATGAAACAGAGGTTACAAGCATAGTTTCTCTTATCTGTGGCAAGATCATTAAAAAATGAAACAGAGGTCATGAGCATAGTTTCGCTTCTCTGTGGCAAGCTCATTAAAAAATGAAACAGAGGCCTTGATGTAGTTCTTTCCCTATGACAAGCTCGTTAAAAAATGAAACAGTCACCTCTCTCATCAGGTTGAGTCTTTCGCTAGATCTCGTAGATGTCGAGTCGAGTCTTTCGTTAGGTCTCGTATTTGAACCTTCTTTTCATCCACCCTTATCCTTTTTCTCCATCTAGTACAGAAATTGGTGACAACCTCAAAGTCAGTGAATGATTTGAAGCTTGGGGGGCATGTCTCCATCCTTTGATTATCATTCTGGAGTTATACCGCTAGCTTTTCAAGCTAGGGGCAGAGTACCAACCATCCATGGGTCTCCCTACCTTTGGAAATTACGTTGGGAATTTACAAGCATAGTTTAAATTTGTTTCAAGCTTGTTTAAAAATGAAACCAATATCGAGCTTAGTCTTTGTTCTTTCTCACGCTCATAAATACATGAGAAATTAACTGAATAGAATTTTATCACTTTTTCAGACTCGTAATGGATAAACGAAAAAGGAACCCCCTAGAGTCGTCTTTAAGCTCTTTTCATACTCTCTAAATGTGAAAAGATTGCCGAGAGATCTTGCTTCCTTTCCCACTCGTTAAAAGGTTTGAAAGGGAGTCTTTCGAGTGATAATTTATCTCTATTTCGGCCTTGCCAGACTAACATTACGCAAAAGGGAAACACTGGAGTCATCTTTAAGTCATTTTTCAGACTCTCTAAATATGAAAAACCACTGAGTTTACCTTCTCTGGACTCGTTAAACAATCATACATTGAAGGGATCATACAGGACCGAACCCTTACTTCTTCCAATTCGTTAAATAAAGGAAGAGGGAATTACCGAAGGTGAGTTATATAGAGCATGTGTTACCCTCCTTGAGCTCGTTAAAGAAAAAAGAGGTACTCATCTATCTGGATAGGTGAAAAATTGAAAGAATCAAGCCAAGCAGTTTTTGAAAACATTACCACTAACTCTTACAGTCGCCCTTGAACACGGCACTTTGTCTTTGCACACATTTTAATCCATTGAACCTCTGCATTGAACCAATCCTATGAGTTTTCTTACTCCTTTGGGTCACCCGACGAAAGTCACCGTATCCATTGCATCATCGTCTTTTGGTCCATGTCATGTTTCTGCTGTTGTGCCTCAGTGTTCAAGGTAAGTATCTTCCTCGAGAGTCAACCATCACAAATTTCTTGTTTCAATACACATGTTAGTCCATGTTCCTTTGATCCACCAATTTACATCTTTGTGTTAGTTTCATGTCATTTATGGGTTATACATCAAGGCCCTCCTTCAATGAGTCTTTTCCTGTCGACTTCAGCACATTATCTGAGAACTAGACTTAGAAACCAGTTAGTACCTTGGGACCTGCAGTCCTTAATGGAAAGCCTCCTCACATCTAACAGTGGGTTTACATCATTGACCTCTGATCATATGATTACACGGATGTTCGACTTCAGTTCATCCATTCACATTTGTTGGAATGTACTAGGGTACCTTGGGAATCATTGACATCAATGGTGATTTCCCTCGCGCTTGTTAATGGTTTACCTCATTGACCGGTAATCAAGTGGTTTCTTCCATGTTCGACATCAAGACATCTATTCACATGGTTAGATTCGTACTACATCCGGATCCGTAAGAAGACCCTAGGTTGAATCATTACTTTGATATGTACTTTGCCCAGGTTGCGATGTAATTTCTTTTGAACATTGACACATATACTGTCACATAGATCCACTTTGTATTTTCCATGGCTATGTTTTGTCATTTCATAGATCCATTGTGTATTCTTCATGGCTACAAATAGTTTAGGCCATAGGAGTATAGATCCACATTGTATCTTCAGTGGTTATACCATTTTTTCAATATAATTATGGATCCACAATGTATTTTATAGTGGCCATACCTTGAAAGTATTTATCACTCAAGCATAGGTATGCCTGCCTTGGGTTTGAAACATATCATAATATTTGTTTGATGGTTTTGTGCAACTTCTGCTAGGTTCTCCGAGTCCATACCCTTGATCGAAAAAGTCTACAAAGTACTTCAGTCATAAGTTTTTGTCTTCTAACTTCGCACTTTGGGTGGCAATCTTGTACACATAAAACTTACTCACTTCAATAGTGCTGCAAGTGTCGTCATTCCAAGTGTCGTAAGTGTCTCATTTTGACCATAAGTGTCACAACTGTCACAAACATCATACTGTCATATTGACTATGTCATTTCTCTATCGACATCACAGGGACACTTAAGACACCTTCAAAGACTGGTTTAAGAAGGAGAAATCACATGACAAACAGTACAAGTCTTTTGCCATGGAAAAAACCACTCAAAAATCAATTTTGGAAGGAATCTCTCCCCTACCCACTGTTAGGGAGTGCCAACGCTCCCTACGCCTCTTTGGGGGAGCGTTGCAACACTCAGGACACCATTCTTGGGGAGCGCTAGGCTTTTCTGAAGGAATTTTGGGAAGCGCTCCCCTACCCACTGTTAGGGAGTGTCAATGCTCCCTAGCCATCTTTGGGGGAGCGTTGAAACACTTTGTGCACCCTTTTGGGGGAGCGTTGGCCTGTTTGAGCAAATTTTGGGTTGTTGAGGAAAATCGGGAAAAAATCCCCTTCATCTTGGAAATCAGTTGGATTCGAATTTGAGGTCAAGGTTGGATCTTAGGGAGGATCCACAACTAAAGGAGAAATATCCTCAACCTATCCCAAGAATCTCTATGGTGGTTGGTTCTCTCCAAGATTATATAAGGAGGCCTTCTCATGGTGAAAAAGGATATGGAAGATTAGAGGCATCAAACTTATGATATCATAAGGGAGATTTATCAGTGAAAGCATATTCATTTTGATGGTGGATTATTTGAGCAAGGGGCTGGAAAAAGAGAGCTTGGTGAAGTTGTTGCATCTACATCATGGTTGTAAGAACTTTTCTTTGTTCTCATTAGTATAAATATGTGCTTGGCTTGTTTCCTTTAAGTTGGTGTATGTTTTATGAACTTGTTTCTTTTAATATATTTATTGTGAAGCTAATCATGGTAGAGTAGGAAGTATGTTTCGTTGTTGTTACTCATTGTATTATAGGACTTTCTGAAGAACTTGGAGATCAAGATCAACCTGGATCGAGTAAGGACAAACGTTGGTAAAGGTATTTACCTTTATTTCTTCTTTTTCCTTGAATAGTTTAGCTTCATGAAAAGGAATGTCAGTATCCACATTATCACCTTTCTGTCTTGGTTATAAGGGTCTAGTATCGAAGAGAGAATCCACTTATCCACAGGGGGATTTCTCTATAACAAGAGCGTCGTATGTATTTATCCCTTTCATGAAGATCATACTTTGATATAGTTATCACCATTATTGTTACATGTAATGGTCTCTTCTTCGATGCCATTATTAATGTTTGGATTCTTGAAACTTGAGATCGATCAAGAAAGTGTATCAAAATAATGTGGCGATTTTTTTATCTCGAAAATTTTATTATGTTAATGTTGTGAGAGGAAATTGACAAGTTGGGATCTAAGATGGTGAAAACTTAGAGTGATCAATTCAAAAATGAGAAGTTCAATGGCAAGAACAATTTTGAGATCTAGAAGGTTGTGATGCATGATCTTCTCATGCAACAAGGCATGGTTAAGGTGCTTTTGGGAAAATAAAAACAACCCACGACCATAATAGATGAAGACTGGGATGAGATCGATGCGAGAGCACTGAGTGCCATACGCCTGTGTTTGGTTGATGATTTTTTGTTCAACGTTTTTGCGGAGAAGACAACAGTCGGTTTGTGGATGAAGTTGGAAAGCTTGTATATGACGAAATCCTTGACAAACATGATCTCCCTAAAAAGACAATTGTACAGTTTGTGCATGAAGGAAGGTATGAAAATAGTTGATCATCTAAATACTTTTAATACCCTCTTAGTTCAGTTGACTAGAATGGGAGTAAAATTTGATTCTGAAGACAAAGCAATTACATTATTGTGTTCTTTGTCTGCATCATGGGATCACTTTGTTACCTCTATTAGTTTCAGCACAACAGAAAGTATTGAGTTTGATGTTATTTTTCGAGCACTGTTGTCTGAGGAAACAAGGAAGAAAACCAATGTAGAAACCTCTACATCTGAGGCAATGATGGTCAGAGGCAGACCTAAAGAAAGAGGACAGGGTCAGAGGGATTTCTCTCAGTCAAAGTTGAAGGGAAAAGAGAGCAAGTTTAAGTGTTGGTTTTGTGGAAAATCGGGACACCTGAAGAAGGACTGTTGGAATTGACAACAAGCCTCCAAAGACGACCCTCAAAAAGAAATGAAGGAAGCGAATGCAACTGAAACAAGTTTAGAAATAGGTTTAGGTATGATTGATGAAGTTTTATCAATTAATATTGGTTCACGTCATGATCAACAGTGTTTATTAGATTCAGGTGCTTCAAATCACATGTGTTTTCATAGACACTAGTTTGTTACTTACTAGTCTATAAATGATCAAATAGTTTACATGGGAAATGATATCTCATGTAAAGTTGTGGGAATTGGTAGCATTTGAATTAAGATGTTTGATGGAACTATTAAAATACTAACTAATGTGAGACATGTAACTGAGATTAGGAAAAACCTATTTTTTTGGGGAATCTTAGACACTGGAGGATATAAGAGTATTGTTCAAGGTGGAGTTATGAAAGTCTACAAAGGAATCCTACTAGTTATGAAAGCGAAGAAGGTTGGTAACTTGTTTCTGTTAGAAGGAAGAACTGAATCAGATCATGCGAGAATGGTATCTGAGAATGATAGTGATTATGTTTGACTGTGGCTCAATGGTTGGGCCATATGAGAGAACAAGGATTGAAGGTATTATTTGATCGCAAGTTACTTCCTTGTCTAAAGTCTTTAAAGTTAGATTTCTGCAAGCACTGTATTTATGGAAAACAAAATAGGACGAGATTTAAAACTGGAAGACACACCAGTGAAGAAATCCTTGATTATATTCATTTTGATGTTTGGGGACCATCCCTTACTATTTCATATGAAGGATCATCGTATTTTGTAACTTTTATAGATGACTTCTCTAGAAAGGTTTGGGTATATATGTTGAAAGGAAAGGTTGATGTATTTATTGTTTTCATGTAGTTTAGAGATTTTGTGGAAAAGAGCACCGGTAGATCCATTAAATGTTTAAGAACTGATAATGGTGGTGAATTTACATCATTGGAATTTGAGAACTATTGCAAGGAGTTTTGGATTGATAGGCATAAAACCACTGCCTATACTCCTCAACGGAATGGAGTTGTTGAATGCATGAACAAAACTCTTCTAGAAAGATCAAGGAGTGTGCTAAGTAACTCCAACTTGCAGCAAGAACTGTGGGCAGAAGCAGTAACTACAACTTGTTATCTGGTGAATCGATCACCATCAACAGTAATAGAGTGCAAGATTCCTGAAGAGGTATGGAAAGGTCATCCTTGTAATTATTCTAATCTTAAAGTTTTTGGTTGTGAAGCCTATGCTCTAATTCCGAAACATCAGCGTTCTAAATTAGATCCAAAATAAAAAAAGGCTTATCTTTGTGGGGTATGGTGATGGTATTAAGGGGTATAAGTTGTGGGATCCTATTTCCCAAAAGATCACCATTAAAAGAGATGTAATATTTGATGAATCATCTCTCATAAAATCAGATGTAGATGTTCAAAAGAAACGGGAAGAAGTACTTAAGTATCAACAGATTCAATTTGAAACCAGTTCAAATACAGATGAAAGTGAACATGAACAAGTTTCTGAAGATGTTCATGAAGATTTTCCTATAGAGGAAGACATGGTTGATGATAACAATCAATAGAATTTGGATGAGCCACAAACTTCCCTAAGGAGGTCGACGCGGGTCAGAAATCCTCCAAGAAGGTATGATGATTTTGTTTCATCGGTTTCTTTAAGTAATAATGATGATGAACCTTCGTGCTATCAGGAAGATGTGAAGGGTTCTAACAGTGATAAATGGAAAGAAGCAATGAAGGATGAAATGAAGGCATTAGAGAGGAATGCCACATGGGACCTAGTAGAACTTCCAAGAGACAAAAAAATTGTAGGTTGCAAGTGGGTCTACAAGCTAAAGAAGGGTGTTGATGATAAGGTGGAAAGGTACAAAGCAAGGCTGGTGGCGAAAGTATATTCTCAAAAAGAAGGTATTGAATTTCATGATATTTTTTCACCAGTCATTAATATTGTTTCAATTTGAAGTGTGTTAGCATTGGTTGCATTACTTGATTTGGAATTAGAGCAGCTAGATGTTAAGACCGCTTTCTTACATGGAGATTTGGATGAGGAGATTTACATGGAAAAACCTAAAGGGTTCGTTCAGAATCGCAACAAGAAATTTTTTTGCAAGCTCAAGAAATCATTGTATGGTCTGAGGCAATCACCCAGACAATGGTACAAGAAATTTGACTCTTTCCTGGTGAGCCAGAATTATACAAGGAGTAAGTATGATCATTGTGTCTACTTTAAGAAATTGAATAATGTAATATTTATTATCTTAGTATTGTATGTTGACGATATGATTTTAGCAAGAAAAACATATCTGGGATCAATAGGTTAAAGGCTCAGATGGCTAGGATGTTCGATATGAAAGATCTAGCAGCAGCAAGGCAGATTTTGGGCATGGAGATATTCACAGACAGGAGGAATGGTAATCTTTGGTTGTCACGACAGAAGTATGTTGAGAAGATACTTTTGAGATTTGGTATGAACGATGTGAAACCAGTTTCAGTCCCTTTGGATTCCCATTTTAAGCTTTTTTCAAGTTTATGTCCTAGAACAAAAGAAGAAAAAGAATATATGTCTCGAATACCATATGATAATGCAGTAGGAAGTCTAATGTATGCGATGGTTAGTCCAAGGCCAGACATTTCACATACAGTTGGGGTTGTCATCAGATATATGGAAAATCAGTTAAAGATCATTGGAAAGCAGTGAAATGGGTGCTTCAGTATTTGAGAGGCACAAGTGATTATTGTATCACTTATAACATTGGTTGTGAATTAGTCTTTGGATATGTTGATTCTGATTTTGTACGTGATTTGGACAAAAGAAGGTCGCCTTCAGGGTATGTCTTTACTCTTGCAGGTGGAGTTATTAGTTGGATGTCAAAGCTACAAAACATTGTTTCTTTATCCACTACAGAAGCAAAATATGTAGTTTCTTCACATGCTTGCAAAGAGGCAGTTTGGTTGAAAGGTTTGTTTGGTGAGTTTGGAAGGATGCAGGACAAAGTAAAGTTACTTTGTGATAGTCAAAGTGCTATTCACTTGGCTAAGAATCCATCCTACCACAGTAAAACAAAACATATTCCTATTAAGTACCATTTTGTAAGACAGGTCATCGATGAACATGGAGTCTCTCTTGAGAAAGTGCATACAAAATAGAACTACGCAGACATGTTCACAAAACCAGTATTGTTAGAGAAGCTACGATGGTGCTTGGCTTCTCTTGTCTTGCATAAAATGTGATGAACAAAAGAAGGAGAAAGGTATCAAGTTAATTGTTTTCAAGGTGGAGATTGTTAAATGATGACAACAAATTCCCAAGATTAGGATTTTAGATCCTATAATTCAGTGATGGTTGTAACTAATGAGACCAAATTAGAGAGCGCTTTCAATATTCAATTCTTCTGTAACTATGTATTCTTATATATTCATTTTATGCCCGTAGAGGCTTAGTGTGAGTGAGAAGAATGGGTGAGCTACTGCAAATCTCCTTGATCTGAATAATAAGACAACCGATACCTCTCCTTGGTGGATGTAACCCAACATTTCGGTGAACCATGTAAATTCTTGTGTTTTGTGTTTGATCTATTATGTAATGTTTTCGTTGCATACTAGATCATGTTTTAATGGCAGATTAATTAACACATTCAGGCTAAAAAACCCAAAAGGTAGAACGTTTAGCCAATTCCTTTTCTTTATAACTTGTCCTCGTTTACTCACTAAATTTTTTTGGAAGAGATTAGAAGCTCAAAGTGAAATATTTTAAGAGATTGTGAGAGTAAAATCAAAGACTTGGAAAAAGTGTGATCATTGTAGTGTGTCGAGAGCAATTCCCATAGTGATAATGGCTTATTGCCTAGGGCTAACAATAATTAGCTTGTTGCCCAGTATTGAATGTTGCGTAGGTGGTATATGCACCATTGGATATATCTCAATGTATATATCAAGGTAATTGAACGATATATATACCAGTCACTGCAGCATTAAATGCTATGCAATACACTGGATATTGTTCATCATTACTGAATATGGTAATGTAACAACATGTACAACTTGAACTGTTTCTACTTGTGGTACCTTTCATTCTACAAAGGACAATAATAAAGAGAGTTGAAATAAAAAAACCTATCATATGCAAAAATGTTATAACCATAAAACAATCATTTCACTAAAATATCCATTTTTTAAAATTAACGGTGTCATTTAGATACGAGCTAAATTTGTTGTATGCAACTTGAATATTCATACCTAGCCATGTCTCATTCTAGCTCGCCTGACAGCCTCTTTTGATTATGTGCTTGCAACGAACTAGATTATATTATATATGATCTGACCACTTAGGATTCATTTGGGATTTATATGG
>CBVK0100247570.1:5898-16190 GCA_900067695.1 Picea abies | reverse complement strand
TAATTTTATCCTATAAAATTTGGGTGAATCATTTTTAAAATAGCGAATCTTGTTTTTGGAAAAACCATGGAAAATTAACCCATGAGCGAAATTTAGCCCCTAAAATCATCCCTGGAACTGAGCACATATTGGCACATAACACACTAAATGCTCAATAACATTGATGAAAAATGGTTGAGATAACTCCTTGAATTGTGTGTGTGTGTGTGTGTAGATCCATATTAAACCCTGATCTATCAAGCATCGAGAGGGATCTGATTTCTTAAGGTGTATTTTTTTTTAATTATTTCATTCCTTAATTAATTTTTTAATTATATATATATATATATATATATATATATATATATAAAATTATGTTAACAAATATTAAACTATTTTATACCAAAAAATAAAATTATGACTCATGAATAGGTACTACAAGATTCAAAAGAATGAACAACATTTTAATAAAAAAATTACCAGATATAAAATATTTGTATATATACCATGTATACTCATAGATACATTCAATATTGAGAACCTTTTTTCCACAAAAACATTGCGCAATATATTAGATATATAATCAGTTTACAAAGTCGGGTAATACCATTATGTTTAAAGGCATTGCCTTATACTTTGTCCACCAAATAGTCCAAATCTACAAATCAGAAAACGAAATTACAAAAATACTACTGTGTGATCATGTAGTCTGTCCAAAATAGGTGCCAAAAAGGACACTTAGCCAGAAATTATCCAAAATATAGAAATTTTCTCAAGAAAATAGTTTTGACACTACTTCCATACCCCCAAACTACCTCCACATAAACATGTAGAAACATCAAGATCAAGCAAATAGATCTAGTACAACTTAATATATTTTCTTGGTCCCTCATGACCATCATTCCAATGATTGTATGCTATAGCTCTAGGTCGCTCAGAAAGTGCCTTTTTGGATAATAAGTTGGCCTCCTGATTTTCTTCTCTGTAGACATGGGCAAAGGTGATGACAAAAAAAATATTGATGAGTTCCTTTACCCGATCTTTCCAACAATCTATAGTAATTACCTAGAAAGAACCAATAGTATTGCAATCAATAATAATTTTGGAATCCCCACTGATGTGGATATATGTAATAGATAGTATGTGGATATATGATGTGGATATATGTAATAGAGTTATTTTCTTGTATTAGTTCCCCTACCACAATTAAGGATCCATCTATAAACAATGAACTCATTTAGTTTAATAACACCCCCCTCTCCACTTTGTTCCCCATTTATATGAGATGCACCATCGAACCAACCAATGATTCTGTGCTTGGGCAAGATGTGGACAGTGCGTCTAAATGATTTTGGTGATTTCAGGGTGTTGTGGCATGCTACAATAACAATAGAGAGAAAGAATATCTTCTCTATGGATGGAATTTTTGATTCAAATATGGCCAAATTCCTTTCATTCCAGATATACCAACAAATAAATGCTAGCAGGGATGAGTAAATAGAACTCCTTATTATCTAATACTCTAAACATTCCAACACTATGGAACCCGATCACCCAAATACCATCTTGAAATGGTTTGTGATTTTAATCCAAATAGAACATGTGAATGGACATTGAACAAAAAGGTGAAATAACATTTCCTCATTACCTCTACAAAGTAAACATAGTCCGAGACCTTGCCAACCTCACTTGAGTAGATTGTTCCAGGTGAGCAGCTTATCTTCAATGAGGAGCCACTATTTTTTTTTAATATTTTGTGGGAACTCTAGGTCCATAACTTCCTCCTCACACCTCCATTATTATTATGCCAAAGCTCAGTAGCCAAAGAATTGTATACATTCTTTGTGGTTAAATAGCCTATACCATCCCCTCTCGGCCACCTTAACTCATCCTGTGCATATGAAAGAGAAATTACCGCATCAATCAATAGAAGTCTATACCTCTCCCATTCTGAAGCAAGGTCGCCCACCAGTCCCAGCTCTATACTATTTAACCAGTTTTTGCAAGTTTATCCCACAACCAATGCTCTTATTGCTTGAAAGAGATAATATACCTATTTCTCATTTAAAAGTGAAATCAAAGCCATCTATAGAAAGGATCCTTTCCACATCCCCATAATTTCATCATTACCAATCATAATGGAAAGCCCCGCCCCCGGTTTCCAAGCTAGCCAATGAATAAGTAGTGGTAGGGAATTTAACAAATTCTTCCAAGTTTGTGATCCAAAACAAGATGGTGGATCAGCTAAATGAAGCCAAGAAATCACAGATAAATATGGAAAATACTTATCTTTCAAGACCCGCTGCCAAATCCCAGGATGCGTCAAACCTCTCCAAAGTGATTTGGCAGCTAAGGCTTGCGAGAAACAATAAATGTTTCTTGTCCCCCAACCACCAAAAGTCTTTGGCCTAGGTAATGTCTCCCATTTACACAAATGATAGGATGATGAAGATTTTTCTCGAGACCATAGAAAAGAGAAATTCAACATGTGAATCTGATTTAAAACTGAACCCGAAATATGTGCTAACCCCAACCAGTAAACCGACTGACTTTCCATCACAGCCTTAATCAAAACATATATGCCTCCCATAGTAAGAAAGCAATTACACCAATGACAAATTCTCTGTTCATATTTCTTCAAAATCCACTGCTAGTCAACCACCTTATAACTATCAATTTTTAAAAAGTATCCAAAGTATTTAAAACCCACAGACAAACTCATAACACCATAATGAAACAATGTTGTCAACTGATTTAGAAAATCCTGCTGAACACTGAAATGATGAAACATTGACTTATTTATATTGATCTCCAAACCGAAAGAATCACAGAAAGCATTTAAAAGAGCATGTATTTCCTGTCATTCAATAATGGATGCATTTGAAATTATTATCACATCGTCCACAAACAAGAGATGGAGAATTCTTGCCATTCGTGAGAATTTTATACTAGTCAACTTGCCTTCCGAGTGACTCTTTTTTAGTGAGAGACTCAAGCCCTCCATCACTAAGATAAATAAAAGAGGAGATAGTGGACACCCCTGACGAATTCCTCTCCCACTGTTGATGAAATTTGTAGCTTCTCCATTAATCAGAATGGCTAGTAATGCTGATGTCACACAACCCATAATCCATTTAGTCATATGATGACCAAAACCGCACTGAATCAACATCAATCTTTCATAATCCCAATTCGTACAATCATAAGTTTTTTTAAGGTCCAATTTCAAAATAATAGCCTGAAGTATCTTTTCTTTGATGCTATGAATGCACTCATGTGTTGTACCTATGGCATCTAGAATCTGACGCCCCTTGAGAAAACCCAATTGTTCCTCTGACAAAGAATGTGAGAGGATGGATCTTATCCTTTTTGCGATGATCTTGGTTACAATATTATAACATAAATTACATAGTGAGATCGGGAAATAATCGGAAAAGGATAATGGCTAATTTGATTTTGGAATAAGTGCAAGAAACGTTGAATTGATTAGTTGACAGACTTCTCCTCGAAATCTAGTATCCTCAACCATTGCAAGTAAGTATGGGCCAACCAAATAAAAAAACTAGAGGAAAAACTCAACTGTCCACCCATCAGGGCTCGGACTCTTATCTTTTGCAAAACCTTTTAGTACAATTGATACTTCTTCCAATGATACAACCTGTTCTAAAGTAGAGACTTCTTCCTCCAAAATAATCATTGGAGAGAGCCGGATTGTCGCCATCTGTGCCTATAGGTTTGGATTCCCCTGATCATTAAATAAATTTCTAAAATAGGTGACAACTTCTTTCTTAATAGCTTCCTGGCCCATGTGCAAACAACCTTATTCATCATTTATCTCCCAAATACATTTCTTATTTCTCCTATAGATGGAAAATATATGAAAGAACTTGGTGTTTTTGTCACCGCTCTTTATCCAAGTAGCCCTACTTTTTTGCCTCCAACTTTCTTCTTCATCCAGTAAGAGATTGTTGCGCACTCCCTCCAAATTCTTTTGCATTGTAAATCTAAATCACCATTAATGGATCCATTGGTTTTCTGGAGGTATAGGATACAACATGTTCTAAAGTAGAGACTTCGTCCTCCATAACCATCCTTGGATAGAGCCGGATTGTTGCCATCTGTGCCCGTAGGTTTGACTGCCCCTAATCATTAAAGAAATTGCTAAAATAGGTGACAACTTCTTTTTTAATAACTTCTTGGCCCATGTGCAAACCGCCTTATTCACCAGTGATCTCCCAGAGATATTTCTTATTTCTCCTATAGCTGGAAAATCTATGAAAGAACTTGGTGTTTTTGTTGCCGCTCTTTATCCAAGTAGCCCTACTTTTCTGCCTCCATCTTTCTTCTTCATCCGGTAAGATCTTGTTGCACACTCCCTCCAAATGCTTGCATTTTAAATCTAAATCCCCATTAATGGATCCAATGGTTTTCTAGAGGTATAGACATTCCAAATCTCCTTCCACTTTTATCAGTAGTTCCTTATCCCTTTTTTGTTTTGACTTGGACCGTATTTTTACCCGTCGCTTTAGAAGCGCTAGTTTCTCAACAAGCCTTCTTTCAGCCCCTTCAATTAAATAAAAATGTCTATCCAACCAAACCTCTCTTGTTAAATTTGTAAAGGATTCATCTCTTAACCAGACCAGATTAAACTTAAATGGATGCACAGTCTTTGGAATGCCAATATCAAGTTGTAAAAAAATAGGAGCATGATTTGATATGTAGGTAGACTCCACCCACGATTTGTACCTCATCGCTAGCCCAATCAAATCCTCTTCCACAAAGAATCTATCAAGTCTTTTTGATATGCTTGATTCCCCCATCCTTCCATTGTGCCACATCGGAACCATTTCCATCGGAGCCACATCCACTAGTGGAGTGTTTGAAAATAAATCTTTAAAAAAAGTAGCCAAAGGATCTAACAAGGCAGTTGTGCCCCAAATATCTTTATAGTTTAATGTAAAATTTAAATCCCCTGCCAGAATTAAATCAGTGTGTAACATAAGTCCCTTATCTGCACATTTTTTCCAGAAGGATTTACGTTCCATGCAAGGACCATAGACATTCAGAAGAGTAAGACTCCTCTTATCAACATAACTAGAACCTGTCAAAACAATTCCACCACATGTAAGAACTGGAGAGAAAGAAAAAAAATGGGGATCCCAAGATACTAGCAGGCCACTTGAGTTTCCAATAGAACTTACAACACAAGACATCCGATCTGGATTTAGAACAAACATAAAATCCTTTGCCTTTACATCACTGGTCAAAGTCTCTTGAAGAAAAATGATATGGGGTGTAGTCTTTGAAAGGAGATCAGTAAGCATCTTATCCAATGAATGATCACTTAAATCAGGCTCCCCAAAGCCCAGAAGTAGAGGAGAGTCTTCTGGCAACAAAAGGTTTTGTTGATCAGTTTTTGTCTTGTGCGAAGACTCAATCAGAGGGGAGTAAGTCATACACTCAACAACTTTTGGATCTAGTGGAGAAACACCTGACTCAGTGAGTATAATGTTTACCTCAGGCTCACTGACCCACATCTCATATGTATCAGACATCCCAGTTTCATCTGATAACACAGAAAAAAAGGAATCAAGGTGATCTTTTTCCCATGCATACAAAGAACAATAGAGAGAAGGAACGTAATGACATAAGTTACCCACAAAGTTATTAGTCGATGGTGGAGAGAAGTCCAAATCTCGAGCTCCCGGGTAGTTTATCCACTCTAGTGTCTCCACCTTTGGGGAATAACAATTAGTAACGATGTCATTCGAGTGTGGATCGCCTGAATAAACACCAAAAGGGAGATGACCATCCTTCTTTAGATGACTCATCTATCAACAGTGAGAGAAATGAAACAGAACCCCTAGGTAGTCCAACCTTTGTGTTATCACCATGCCGCACCATTCTATCTCTAATGTATCCAGTAGCCCACCATGAACATCAATCTCTACAAATATTTTTTCCATACGTTTGTCACTCAAGAGCATATCCTCTTCATCAGTCTTTATAAATCACCCCAACATGTTTCCAATAGCCTCCAAGGATTTATAGTTCCATAGTTGTAAAGGGAGACTTCGTAACAACACCCACAGGTGCCGAAAGCTAAAATATTTGGTAGTTGGGTCAAATTTTAGCCTCCACCTCTTTACCATAAGGTTGTCGCCTCCAGAACCCCAGAAAATTTCAAGAATCCTTGTTTAATCTTCAAGCTATTTGAATACAAAACCAAACCAACCCCTTGGAAGTGTGAGGAGTTCCAGTGAGTAACCCAGAATGGGCTCCCATGTGACCTTCATCTAGTCTTCTATCGAAATTTTATAGAAAAGGATATAGGCAAGCCTACCAACAAGTGAACACATTGCAAGAGAGCACGAATATTCAAGCCCTATATCCATCCCCAATACCAAAGAATGCTTCATTCTTTTGGGCTTCCACACTTTTGTATTAAGATTCGTAGGTTGTCACTTCCCCACAACACCTCTAACAGGTTCCTCTAAGGATACCTTACCCTGTTTCGTAGCCCTTTCAAAGTATACAGATGAAACTTTGGCAAATTTCCCAGGAACACATACCTTCGTAGGTAGTTCATCTTCATCCACACTGTTCATGAAACCTCTTGAAACTCACAGAGCCTCCTTGTAAATCAGAGCGCAGGTAGAAATGGACTTTGAAAATTTAGCTCGAACATTGCAAAGTGAAGGAATAGTTGTCGAGCACAAGGTTGATGGAGCTGATGAAGGTGCATTAATAAGGGATTTATTACCTTGGTTGTTACACAAATCATCCACCGTAGAAATGAAGTTAGGGTGATCCCAAGGATCCCCTGCTTCACATCCACCGTAGAAATGAAGTTAGGGTGATCCCAAGGATCCCCTGCTTCATCTCTCGAGAGAAATCTTACCTTAGCATTCATTAAAATAAACGCATAAACTTAAATAACCTTACATAAGAGACAAATAAATAACATCAATGAGAGCGATGTGGTGCTCCTTGAAAGGACTCAGACTAGAGTAGCCAAAGGAGAGAAGATTAGAAAAGATAGGAGCATTCAACGAAAAGAAAAAAACAGATCTGATGCCAGTCAAATCATAATAAAGTCTGAAAGTCCCCGGAAGAAAAACAAGATAAAGGAGATGAAAAAACCACTAAAAAGGTTAGAGGGTTCATTAGAGAAACTAGCTAGAAATAAAGGCAAAACGATATTGCGCCCTCCATTCTAGTAGCTTGTCTAGTAAGTATCGTCCATTCCTGTGCTCCTCCATTGCTTCCTGCCTAAAAGATTTGAAACTCCGATGGCACCATCAAACCTGCTCAAGGAAACCTCAGTCTCCTTCTCAATCATCATGTCTAGTTCAATATTGAGAACTAAAACTTTATATTAGTAAAATTTAATTATTTATCAGTGTAGATCCATCTTAAACCCATATCTTTCAAGCACCAAGAGGTATCCAATTTATTAAGGTGTAGTTTTTTATTATTATTTCATTCCATGTAAAATTTTACATGGTGCATGTAATTGTTTTTTAAATTGAACCAACTTTATTTCTATTATTGTGATATATATTTTTAATTGATCCAACATTAATTTTATTTTTAATGTAGTTTTATCTAACATAATGCTAATGCCTCAACATATCCTCCATACTGGGTTATAGAGCACAACACCTCGCTACTCTCTATACAACTAGAATATATAAGTATGTATACCATTTGGACTTGTAAATATACTTAATATTAAAAACTAAAACTTTACAGTGGTAAATCTTAATTATTTACCTCGATAGCATGTTTCCAAGAGGGTAGATGAAGAACATATTATTCTTCAATTTTTTTTGGAGGAGACAAGTAAAATGTTAAAAAGAAAAAGGCTTTGTCTAGACAATCAAACTTTTGAACTTTTTCACTGCAATCTGACGAAATCGATCTTGGTGAAATCATCATTTTATATTGTTTAAATTGCATTTTTGAATCCATAATTGGATTCAAAACCCTGAAAATCCCTTGGAGCACTCCAATTATACATAATCAATCACTCAAATATGGCGTTCCAACAATTTTTGGTTGGATTTCGGGAAAACTTTATCAAAAATTTGCCCGTAAAAACGCCAAAAATTCGAACGTTTAGACTACGCTGAAGAAAAAGGTGTTTTCTAAACATTCGACCTTTTGAATTTTCTAACCAGAATCTAGTGAAATAGATCTTGGTGAAATCATCATTTTATGTTGTTTAAGTTGCATTTTTGAATGCATAAATGGATTTAGCACCCTGAAAAACCCTTGGGGAACTCGAATTGTACAGACTCAATCCCTCATATATGGCCTTCCAACAATTTCTGGTTGGATTTAGGGAAGAATTTATCGGAAAATATGCACGTAAAAACGCAAAAAAATCGAACGTTTAGACTACACTGAATGAAAAGGTGTTGTCTAAGAATTTGACCTTTTGGATTTTTTCATTGGAATCCGACAAAACAGATCTTGGTGAAATAGACATTTTTTGTTCTTTACATTGCATTTTTGAATGCATAAATGGATTCTACACCCTGAAAAACCCTCTGGGTACTCGAATTATACAAACAAAATCACTCAAATATGGCGTTCCAACAATTTTTGGTCGGATTTCAAGAAACATTTATCGAAAAATATGCCTGTAAAAAATGCCAAAAATTCGAATGTTTAGACTATGTTGAAGAAAAGTGTTGTCTAAACATTTGACCTTTTGAAAATTTTCACCAAAATTTGACGAAACAAATCTTGGTGAAATCATCATTTTCTGTTGTTTAAATTTCATTTTTGAATGCAAATCATCATTTTCTGTTGTTTAAATTTCATTTTTGAATGCATAAATGGACTCAACACCCTGGAAAACCCTCGAGGCACTTGAATTATAGAAATTCAATCACTCAAATATGGGGTTCCAACAATTTTTAGTTGGATTTCGGGAAAACATTATCATAAAACATGCCCGTAAAAATGCCAAAAAGTCAAACATTTAGACTATGCTGAAGAAAAAGGAGGTGTCTAAACATTCAACCTTTTGAACTTTTTCACCATAATATGGAGAAACAGAACTTGGTGAAATCATCTTTTTTTATTGTTTAAATTTCATTTTTGAATGCATAAATGGATTCATCACCCTGAAAAACCCTCAGGGCACTCGAATTATACAGACCCAATCACTCAAATATGGTGTTCCAGCTATTTTTGGTCGGATTTCAGGGAAACTTTATTGATATGGTGTTCCAGCTATTTTTGGTCGGATTTCAGGGAAACTTTATTGAAAAATATGCCCAAAATTCGAACGTTTAGACTACATTGAAGGAAAAGGTGTTGTCTAGAAACATTCGACGTTTTGAACTTTTTCACTAGAATCTGACGAAATAGATATTGGTGAAATCATCATTTTCTATTGTTTAAATTTCTTTTTTGAGTGCATAAATGGATTCAACACCCTAAAAAACCCTCGGGACACTTGAAATATACAGACTCCGTCACTCAAATATGGAATTCCAACAATTTTTGGTTAGATTTCGGAAAACAATTATCAAAATATATGCCCTTAAAAATGCCAAAAAGTTGAACATTTATACTACGCTAAAGAAAAAGGTGCTTTCTAAACATTTGACCTTTTGAACTTTTTAACTGGAATCTGGTGAAACAGATCTTGGTGAAATCGTCATTTTTTGTTGGTTAACTTGCATTTTTGAATGCATAAATGGATTCAACACCCTAAAAAACCCTCGGGGTTAGATTTCGGAAAACAATTATCAAAATATATGCGCTTAAAAATGCCAAAAAGTTGAACATTTATACTACGCTAAAGAAAAAGGTGCTTTCTAAACATTTGACCTTTTGAACTTTTTAACTGGAATCTGGTTAAACAGATCTTGGTGAAATCGTCATTTTTTGTTGGTTAACTTGCATTTTTGAATGCATAAATGGATTCAACACCCTAAAAAACCCTCGGGGCACTCGAATAATATAGACTCAATCATTCAAATATGGCGTTCCAACAAATTTTGGTCAGATTTCGGGAAAAATTTATCGGAAAATATGCACATAAAAATGCCAAAAAGTTGAACATTTAGAATACGCTGAAGAAAAAGGCATTCTCTAAATATTCAACCTTTTTAACTTTTTCATTGGAATCCTATGAAACGGATCTTGGTGAAATCATCATTTTTTTGTTGTTTAAATTTCATTTTTGAATGCATAAATGGATTCAGAACCATGAAAAACCCTTGGGGAACTCAAATTATACAGACTCAATCACTCAAATATGGTGTTCCAACAATTTTTGGTTGGATTTCAGG
>CBVK0100247569.1:0-11889 GCA_900067695.1 Picea abies | reverse complement strand
ATATTGGGCTCACTAGCTAGAAGCCAGAAATCAAAATAAGATCATACATGCATGAATGAGAAGAGGCCCTTGCCTTTCCTTTATAATTTTTGGCTCACCTTTTCCCTCCAAAGTGACTTTCATTTTATTAATATTTAATGAATTAATTAAATCACTTTAATTAATTAATTAACCTTTTTACCTTTGAAAAGCTCCTTATCTCTCCTTGTGGCTTCCCTAGCCACTGAAAGTCACTTCTAGCCATCCCATCCTGTAGTGTTTCTCCTCCTGATTCCAATGAGTTATTACACTGAGAGGTTCCTCCAAGTAATGTGCCCAAAATGACCTCTTTAGTGAATTCCATTGACTTATAGCTCAAAATAGCCAAAATCATGGAAATCATCAGAATGCAACGAAACCAAAGACAACCTGTGAGGAATGGCTCATAATGATGGAATATGATCATCAATGCAATATGGACCCCACAATGCCTCTCAAATACCCATGTACTCGCTCTAGCACCCATCTGGCTATTCTGGTCATCATAAATCTCTACCCTGTGATGATGTCCCAAAGTGGGGACATTACAATATCTCATTGGAAAGGTATGGTTGAGGAGATTCATTTTGCATGATCAATAAAACCCTTCGTCCATCATTGAGGTGCTCTATCCCCAAAAATTTCATTTAGGCCCTCAAAATGGCCCAGGAAGTTTAGGAACCGAAACACTGCTAAAAATAGTAAGTTGCCAACAAATTGTTTTGATCTAGATGGAATAGGTGGGTGGCCACTGATATCCACCTTAATAAATACTCCCTCCTTAGGAAGCAATGGTCTCCATTTCATTGAGTTCATGGGGGAGAGGGGAAAGTTCTTGTTGAATATACATCTTGATGAGCTCCATGCCTTGTTGGAGAAGTTGCATTGCATAGCTTGTTGAAGGCTATTACGAACCTCTGGTTGGAAGGGTTGGAAATTTTAACTAGTTTGGCTACATGAGATGACTGTGTGTAGAAGGAATCCTTGTTCTTTTCTTCAATCTTTTTGACATGCTTTTGTTGGATAAAAGGTGCTTGGACTGAGGCTATAGAGGTTGCAGTGTCCTTTTGTTCACCTTTTGAACAAATTGTGAAGAAGCTAATTTTTTTAGTGTGAGATACTACCTTGTAGCACTGTTTAGGTGGGAAAATAGTTGGAACTACCTCTAGTATCCTGTAGAGATGAACCCCTAGAGTAACAATGACACTACAAGTCCAAACTCATAAATAGCATGGCGCTTCCACATATATAGGTGGCCCAAAAGAACATTACAGACATCCAGCAGGGATAATACCTCATCCTTGAAGGGTTGGATGTTGTATGACAATAGACACTGTTGGATGACATGGAGATCATGTCCCTAGAAAATCCACCCAATGTTGTATGGATACAGGTGTGGTGTTGTTGAAAATCCCAAATGTTTGACGACCTCTTATGAGATGAATTTTTTTTGGATTCTTCTATCAACAATGAAATGCAATGGGTTCCCCTTCACCCACATCTATGAATTGAAGAGGTGCTCGCCCTCTTCATGATTTGTTGGTTCTTCTGGTTGAATTGTTTTAGTCATGACAATAGCAGTGGGGTCTGCGTCGATGATCTGTCTTCTCCCATTATTTTCTAAATCATAATTTGAATTAGGGTTCGACTCCTTTTCTTTGATCTCGACCGCCAATGATTTTTTGGAGCAAAATTCATCAGTTTTGTGCCAGGGGATTTTATGGAAATCACACCACTTTCCAATGTCCTTCTTTGTCTTTCTATTACCCTTCTTTTCTTCTGACTTGGACTGGTTTTCTGAAGGTTGGTTGTTAGGGTTGTATTTACCATACTTTGGTTTTTTTGGATTTGCAGACTTGAACTCCCACTTGTTCTGGTACTTATTTTAATAGCATATCAATAAGAAACACCCAGTGATGATATTTCTAGAAGTTCCATTTTAGTTTGGATGTATCTTTGTATATCACCACAGTATTTCAGAACCAAAAGTCGCTCAGAGTCTTTGATACCCATCTTGGTGTGAAAGGTATGAAAGGTATTGGTGAACTCCTACATTTCTTGGCCCCTCTCTTTCTATAGTGTGGTCCATATCATGTATTGGTCGTCATAGTTTCCAACAAAGTAATATTTTTCCTTGACCGCATCCACAAAAAAATCCATGTGGGCTTGACCCCATATATTCTAGACTCCTCTGTGGAACTTTTCTCCCAGAAACTTTCCCACCAATGTTTGACATGGGGGTGAGTGTTAAGGAGTGAGAAGGTGATATTTTCCCTAACGGAGAAATTATAAACTGTGAAATAACCTTCTAGTAGATTTAACCATTTTTCTAAGGAATCCGCATCTATCTATATTTCAGAAATGGGAATATCAAAATTAACTTGTACCTTAAAAGGAAAGTTGCCTCCAAAGTGGATTATTAATGAAGATGTGCCTATTGTTATCGACAAGCATTGAAGGATGAGGGAAAAATTCTCCATTATTTCATCCCTCTGTATCCTGCTCTGATACCACTGATCCATCATTTTGTCCCCCTGTATCCTGCTGTGGGAAAAACGATCAAGAGTATCCTGCTCTGATACCACTGATCCAGATTATTTTTGGCACGAAATGAGAGAAGAGATATAATAAATAAATGTACATAGATATTTCATATATCAAATAATATATAAGAGATATATCATAGATATAACCATAAACACAAATATACAGTAATACAATTTTTTTTATTAATGAGTGAAATGTACAAAACAAAAGAAATACAGAGTGTAAGACTCACTATAATTGTGGAAACTTATCAATGAGAAGATATGTGATGACTAATCGCATTGGAAAGAACATGATTATTACAATGAGGCTCCAAAGTTCTTCTTAATATAAAAAAAAATAAAAAACCCTAACACTGGAAGATAAAAAGCCAACAGTTTTTTGGACCCCATTCTAGGTAGTTTGGTGTATCAACTTCCCGGGGGCGTAAATTTGGCATACGATATTTGTTTGGGTGTGTTAGCACCCCGTAAATTTTGTCCGGCTGAATAGACAAATGATAGGGGTAACTGTTTCAACCAACTTTAGAGCTGAGGCACTAATCTGCTCAACTCAGAGAGGGATCTCTCGTGTCACTGGGTATATCTATGGGAATTTGTAGCTAGATTTGGTTTGTTTTTTGGGTGTTTTGAATAAAATAACTGGAGAAATGAAAATGATGCTTGGGCCATGGAGTTCGGAATGAATGATGCATTGTTGGAACATGACAACTATTCAGAGGAACAGGTTAAATGAGGTAGTGAGTCTGAGTTTATATTTGAAAATTAGAATAGCATCAGAAGAAAAAGAAACATATAACTATATCAGAGAATTATTGTTATGAATTCTAAATCAATTAAGAAGAGATAAACATAGTCTAAATTGCTAAGTTGAGAGCATCAAATGATGAATTATGGGCCTCTAGTTCTCCAATCTAAACAGACAAAAATGGAAAATAAAATATAGGATAAAAAGAATCACATACTATGAAGGGAAACAAGACTCATAACACCACCAGTTACAATATTTTCATAAATAGTCCAAAATCCACCTTTTCATTTATATATTCATTTTGGCTCCAAAATTTACAAAGGTCTTCCTGCACAGAGGGCAGGTTCCTCCTTTTTCCATGCCTTCTATATCCCCTAGGTAAGATATATATAGAAAAGGTTTCTTCGTGGAATACAAAACGTTCAGACTTCTCATCATTTTAGGATTAGAGATTAGTTACAAACAAGAAATGATTTATAATAACCATTACCCTATTTTTAGAGGAACTGTTAGGAGCAGGTTGATCATATCTAGGTGACAATTGTCCAAAACTTGTTGGGAGATACTTATCTCCACTTGAGAGTTCATTTTATCTTAGAGATATCCTCCTATAGAGTATCCAACCAAACCAGTTGATTCTCTCCAACACTTTCATTCGTTTAGGCTATGATCTCTTTCTTCTGTCACTTGGTCTATTTCTTCTTTATAGCTCATCTATTGATAAATAGATCCTTCATGATGGGATTTATCTTGACTTCCAATCTTGAGTCTGTAGCAGTTTCTGTGTGGAATTTAGTTTCCAGTATACGCGCAATTTCCCTTTGTTTCCTGCTCATAGGTCAATATTCCACGTTGCTTGAATGACGGATTTCACCGGGTATAGCTTGTTCCATGTATCCCAATTTCATAGACACCGAAACATTCTTATAGGAATTAGAGAGTTGATCGAATTGGACATCACTTCGCTTATGGATAAAATGATGCCTTCATACTTGAGTAATTACAAAGTTCCAATCATGAATCACTGACAGACTCACTAACAGGTACGTTGATTTACCATGCTTGGAAAATCCAGTTCAAATTATTAGATTTTGAGTTCGTTATATGGAGGCATTCACCTGCCATTATACAGTTATGAAGTACTGAACGAGTGAGATGGGTTGATTTCAACCAGCCGCCACTGGTACCCCGCAAGTGTTTGATGTGATGCATAGGAACATGTGACATTGGGGCTTTGGAAAAATCAATTTCAGACAACCCACCTTTCTCCCCGACATATCTCTGGAGGTGACACGCATCCATGTTAAAAACCACAATGGTTTCCTCGGTCCGCCTCTATATGGTTAAGTACAGTGCAAGTTTACCACCCGATACAATCTCCAGCCGTTGATCTGGGTCATTTTGTAATCGACGGTCTGTTGAGTTATACCTTTCGTGCCTCCACTACATTTGTCCATACGTTGCTAGACATGTCCCGGTCCTCTAAATTATCAATTCTCCAAACTATCAAGATTTTCCACAATGGTGTAGCTTTGCTAAATTCCCAAGACTTGGATCTTGTCTGAAAATTGTTACAGTGAAAACATAGGCTCCAACTAGGGATGCTATCCTCCCTGTGAGGTAGAAAATAACTTATAGACCCAGTGCCTGATCCATTAGGATGATTTCGAAACATGTGCGTGTACCCTGCTCCTACCGTATCTCTAGCATCTGCTGAAGTCTAAACTTCGCACGCTTCTCTCGAATGGATATTGAATATATTGCTGAAACTGACTTTACACAATACTGGAAATATAAACTGAAAAATTCTTGTCCAACCAGCTTATTTTCACACTCCTATCTACTCTTACTACTGAAATGAACTATCAATCAAGTGAAATCAAAATTCCAATGCAACCATGTGAGCATTTTATCTACCGTCTGTTTGCCTTGCACAAGCTTGCTCCAAATCTTGCTGACTGATAATTCATTCATAACTTCATCCATAATTCTCAAAAAATTAAAAACATTC
Source organism: Picea abies (assembly GCA_900067695.1). Classification (NCBI taxonomy): domain Eukaryota; kingdom Viridiplantae; phylum Streptophyta; class Pinopsida; order Pinales; family Pinaceae; genus Picea; species Picea abies. Next base: position 6,563 of record CBVK0100247569.1, on the reverse strand, counting down.
AGACTGCTTATTTCTTCTAATAGGATTGCAAATGGATCTTTTAAAATATGTGTAAAACAACCACCATGTTTTACTCCTTCCACTGTATTTTTTTTTAGGTGATTCAACTCGTTGACTTATAAAAAACTAACAGAGTCGTTGAGAAGTTTGGTAGTAGGGCTTTCCTAAGTCATAAAGCGACCATGGCTAAAGAACATCATCTGATGTGAAAAGATTTGGTGAAAAAATTGATTCATTGTAATCCACTGTTGTTGGCAGATTTTGATCATAAACCTTTCCCATATAATGTGTCTCGATATCCTGAATCATATGAAAGAATGACTCCTTTTTAGGAATCAATATAGAAGGGTGATATTCTTCTACTAGGGTTTCCCCGCTATTTGTAGTTTTCATATGTGAAATTTCAAAATCTTCATCCATATCTAGACTATTCAGAAATAGGATCACTACATCATTTTCAAGGGAAGACATGCAACCTTGAAACACCTTGTCTTGCGGGTAATATTGTTGAACATCTGCATTAGTTCTAGGAGAAAGAAATAGAACTTTGATAAAAATTTCTTGATCAAATTCCTCTTTAATCTGATGGTTAAGCTCTAATTGAAATTCTAAATTGAGTGTAGTTGGTGTTCTTTAACGATGACAACCTTTTCATGTAAAACAATGCTAGTGTGAATATAGTCAGAAGTCCTTATTTTTTCTGAAATTTCATAATTTTCTCTTAACTATTCAATGGAAGAAAAACATAAAGGGAGAGAGTTTTTATCTATAAGCCCGATGCTTTCTTCACTTTCTACTTCATGCTTGAATATTTTTTGATTTGAAACGCCATCTTGTTTCAACAGTTTGAATGAGGAAAAACATAATGGCAAGGATTTCTTACCTGACTCACAACCTTCTTCATTCTTCTCGGTATCATCATATGTACATTTTTCCATCTCTTTGGGTTTTTGGACATGCTCACCTTCATATTTTTATTCGACCAATCATTGTATTTCTGAATCTATAAGGTCTTCTTTAGAACAAAGAATAGGGTCATCAAGCATCTGAGAAGAGTGTTCCAATATCTTGTCAATCTGTTTTGTTGGTTCAGTGTGAATTTGCATCCACACAAATTCACTTGCCTCAACTATAATCTAAGAATTCTCTTTCAACAATTTGAATGTAGTGAAGCATAAGGGTAGAGAATTCTCTTCAGCTGATATAATATTTTTCTCCTCATTGTACCGCTGAAGAAGAAAGTCTTCAATATCACAATAATTCTTGTATTTGTCATATATAGGAAAATCAACATCATATGCAATGTCATCTAATAAGAACAGTCTTGGAACATTAATTTGTTCTTCGAAAAATTGGTTTACAAACTCATCCTCTTGTATGTCTACAAAATTACCAGCTCCCTGTTTATCAGGAGATGACTCAAAAGCTAGAACAACACCTTTTCTTTTGACAAGTGGAAAATAATTTTTAGCACGATCATAAGCATCCGAGACTTCAAGAGGGCCCATGATATTTAAATCAACTATTTCCTGTTCATATTCACTTTCATGTTCTTTAGCATTTAAATCCTCATTTTGGATCTGTTTACATGCTTGGATGTTGTGTCGAATATCCTGGGCATCATCAAACATTTGTTGTAAGGACTTGGGTCTTCTTTCCATTAGAAGGAAAGACAAATTTGGATGAAGAGTTGTTGTATAATGGAACATAGCAACTGCTTCGGTGGGTTGAATCTCTTCATGCAATTTGTAGTAAATACTGGAAAACCTTCTACTACATATAGAGATAACTTCCTTTCTCTTCCATTTCAAGGCATAGAACTCTACAAGTTGTAGCTCCAAATATTTCTTCTTGCCCCAAAACTTCAAGAAAACATTCTTCAATTCCTCCCATGAGCTAATTGTATTTGGCTGCAAATGCCTAAACCAGTGTTTGGTGTTCCCTTTCAAGGATTGAGAGAAGGATCTCATACAAACATCACCATGGTTAATCTCAAATAAATATATGAAATGCTCAAACCATTAGATGTTCTTTTCAGCTGAGATGACATTAGTTTCTCCATCAAACACAGGTAGATATTCATGGTGATTTGGAGGGAAATAATGGAGGACTTGGGGTAGTTTAGGGGTATGTATCTACATTGGGATTTGGAGGACGTTGGAATAAGAACAGGGGGAGAGACATCAGACTTGGATTTATGGGGTTTACCGACTTGGTCATGGTCATCACATGGCCCATATGGGAATTTTTTATCAACATCGGTGATATAGTGAGGATATGCATGCACAAATTTAAGAGGAGGGTATACAATAGCAAGATCTTCATGTTCATCACCAAAATGTAGTAGGTAAAGAAAAAATTGTTTGGCATGTTCAAGGAAAAAGCAGAGAAACCCTATAACAAACAATAGAATGCCTTGGAAAAATCCAATTTTAAGTATCTGTTTTATTCCATAATTTCTTTTCATGCCTCTGTCAAGGGGTCTCATTTCTCAATGGAGTCTTTGGAAGCTGGATTCTACATTGAGAGTGGAGTCTCCATTGAAAATTCAAATTTCTGGATTTTGCTACCAGTGGAATCACCTTCAAACTAATTTTTGACGTGTGGAGTCTCCAGAGAAGGAATATAGCCAAAATGTGCCTAAGTGTCTGCTACTCTCAGACCTTAGAACTCAACCATGTCGTTCTTCCCAGAGAAAATTTCTAATTTAATCCACGACAACGACGCCAGAATGTTAGCACCTTGTAAATTTTGTCCGGTTGAATAGACAAATGATAGGGGTAACTATTTCAACCAGCTTTAGAGCTAAGTCACTAGCTTGCTCAACTCAGAGAGGGCTCTCTCATGTCACTGGGTATATCTATGGGAATTGGTGGCTAGATTTGGTTTGTTTTTTGGGTGTTTTGAATAAAATAACTGGAGAAATGAAAATGATGTTTGGGCCATGGAGTCCAGAATGAACGATGCATTGTTGGAACATGACAACTATTCATAGGAATGGGCTAAATGAGGCAGTGAGTCTGAGTTTATATTTGAAAATTAGAATCGCATCAGAAGAAAAATAAACATATAACTATATCAGAGCATTATTGTAATGAATTATGAATCAGTTAAGAAGAGATAAACATAGTCTAAATTTCTAAGCCGAGAGCATCAAATGATGAATTATGGGCCTCTAGTTCTCCAATCTAAACAAAAGAAAATGGAAAATGAAATATAGGATAACAAGAATCACATACTGTTATCACTGAAATTTTGTCCACACATGGTTATAAGAACTCAGCATCGTCAAACAGCGATGAAGTCATCCATGGACCTGAATTAACACCAAAGCATTCATAAAGGGTCAAAAAACTATACAAAATAGTGAAAAATTGAAGGGCGCTATGAAGACACTAGGCGCGTGCGCGCATGCACGAAACAAGAATGCAGAAATCGCACACATGCGCACGATGCACGATTTTTATCGCAAAAATCCACGCACCTGAGAAACGACGCATTTATGAGAGTGGTTGGCCTCCTAACCACTTCTAGTTCAGCTCCCAAATTGATTTGACACACAAATCTAGACTGGATCTGACTGAATGGCTGGTCAAATACCTAGAAATGCCCTAATTGGCCTCTTTTCACACTACAAAATGGTTGAAAAATAGATCAAAGGAATTCTATAAAAAGGCCATGGATACACTTCATTTTTCAATGAATTCAAAGCAAAGTTATGATACCATTATTCTCTTGAGGATTCCATCCTTGCCAAGAGTATATTTGCACCATTTCATTGGGCAATCCATCTATTATCCACAATTTTGGTCATCATGATGATAGCATGATGATGTTATGATGATGGAAAATCAAACTCTTCACTAAGAACACTTTCTTGAGAAAAGTTACATTTGTCTACTTCCAAAAATTATGCTTTTAAAGGAGGTTCGCAGGCTGTCTATATACTTTCCTGCGAGAATGCCTAATTCTCACAGGCTGCATTAAGCTGGAGTGTGAGGGGTTCGCACTGTACCTAACTCTCAAGGTACGAACATCTTCCAAATGAAGGAAAAAGATAAAATCTCGAACCTTCTAGAAGGGAATCTTCTAGAAGGATGAGTTGGCTTTCAAATGGTTGTTCAAAAACTGGCTTTCCTGATATCTTGGGATCATTTCCTATCCAAGTAACTAATCTATCTTCTCCTATATATTGAGAAGATTGCTCATGGAAAAGGTTAGAAGCAAACTAGCAAGAGATTGATTGGAGAATTAGTGCAAGACTGTATGGAGGACTGATGCTACAGCAGCTAGAGACAACAACAAGGTTATCAAAAGTGGTTGATTTTCTTCATGCATGAGCAAGTGCATGTGTCAGAGCTAGGAGCCATTGAAAGGAGATCTACAACATCAAGGCTTAGGTTGTAAGTTTCACTTTATATCAATTTAATATAGTAATATGTCCCTTTCCCATAAAGATGATGTCACTTTATTACATAACTCCTTGATCATATGTATAGATTAGCTATAGAATATATTGATCTGCCTTCACTTCGATTGGTTTGTACTGTTGTGATCTGAACGGGACAAGAGCATTGGAGCGAAGCTTGGAACAACAGAGACCTAAGGAAAGTGTTCATAAGGTATGTACATGATCCTAAGCTCTTAGTTCATTCAATAGTCTAGATCTAGGGAAAGTGTATTATTCTGTCCTGTTTTGTTCTAGATCCAGGTGGATCTAGGGAGATCGGTTTGTGTCCGCACTTACAGATTTATCCTGAAACAAAATTGGCGACTCAACTGGGGACCTATCCCTTTTTTCTTGATGGTTTTTGAATTTTCTGTGGCCATTTGCTCTATTTGCCTTTTTCTCTTGTTTTTTCAGTGTCCAAGTCCTCAGGATATCCTGAGAGACCTTCTGGGTCTATAAGCCACTTTGAATTTTGCTTGCTTTTTTAAAAATTTTATTATCTTCAGGAATTCTCGCACTGTGTTCATTTACAACCTGTGAGAACTAGTCAAGTTCGCACTCTGCATATAGAGTCCAGTGCAAACACCTCACACCTTGCTTTAAGGTGGCCTGCGAGAATACTATCTTCTCGCACTGTGTTCCACTACTTGCCTGCGAGCAAGATTTTTGAAATTTTTGAATTTAAGTTTTGACTTTTTCAACTGCTCAGATCTGTTGATTTACACATTTTTGGCTTATTAAATCATTGACTTACATATATCTTGTTTTAGTTTGCTTGCTTGAACTGATCTAGGGTTTCAAGGTTTTTCTTGCTTTTGTAGCTTGAATTTCATTTCTTGGCTCTTATCGGCATTTTCATTCTCTCTGACTTTTGGAGTTGAGTGTGTCTGACTGGCTGAGAACCAGTGATTGGTTGAGAGTTGAGTGTTTGGTGTTTCTCGTTTTCTTGTTGGTTCGAAAGGACATTTTTCATTTGCATTGAGGAACTCCTTGGTTTGCTTTTGTTTTTACTTTCGTTGAAAGTTTTGGTTGGGTTGTTATTGTTTGATTATTGATGATTTTATTTTCTTTTCTCATTAATCAGAGTTCTTCTTGGAAAGTGAACAATAAGTTTTCTTTCAAGATTTTGTTTTTGCCTTTTCAAAAACATTGAAAATCAAGTTTTAGAGTTTATTGAAGTACTTGAAAAAGACATATAGAAATTGTTCATTGATACATGATTGTTTGTATTGGCATATGAAAGGAAATTAAGCATTGCATTTGCATTGTAGTATTGAGATTGATTCGGAAATTGTTCTCTCTCTCCCATAAATAGGATTCATGGAATGAAAAGGATTATATTTCATCATTATCCTTGCATTATTTGGGTCAGAGTCATACATCACGAGTTTCACTACCGTTACCTTTGAGTAAACAACAGCTTTTAAAACATTGCGTAATCTTAAAATTGATCTAGTAACTCTTTTTCTAGGGCTCTTTTACACCAACATTTAGCTAGGCTAGTGCTTTGGAGTAGGAAGAGAGATACACTCTCCAAAAGCTCAAAAACACACAATAACATCTTGAGTTAGGGAGTGTTAAATTCCATTGGCAACATATTGTCCTGGGAATCCCTTCTAACACAAGGGTCAAGCACTAGGTTGCATTGGTGTTGGCAGAGTTACTAACCCTGCTTTGTTGACATTGGTGTAGAGATTGCACGTATTACGGGGATCACTCCGAGGTATACCCACAATTATGAGTGGAATCCTTTGAGTTGGTTTCGGGCTTGATACCCTGCCCTTGCGTGTGGATCAAACTAATGACTATTCCCCCAGGCCGTACTGTTGTTTGTGGTGACCTTAGTGGCCTATCTCTCTAGGTTCTTACCTAAGGTGACTGTGGAGGGGAAAGTCTTCATGGTACCTGGAATTGATTTTGATCAAACTCACTCGGGCTCCTTAGAGGGTATACCCATGATTATGTGTGGGAGCTTGCACCAGGGCGTAAGTCTGTTAAGCAGGTCGTCAACGTAACTTTTCCACCTTAGCCCCACCCCTTCTCGTCTCGTTGTTGCTGTAAATTCTAACCTTGTACAATATCTACTGCAAACAGATATTCAGAAAAGAACAGA
>CBVK0100247568.1:683-16193 GCA_900067695.1 Picea abies | reverse complement strand
AGTTAGAAAGGTATTTCATTACAAAACAATAAAAAATTGATTCTACAGACTTAGCTACAGAATCATCTGATTCTGTAGCTAGTCTAAAATAGCATACATGATCAAATAGAAATCAAATCAAATCTTTTTAAAAGAGTCAAATCCAATTTTCTTTCAATAAACATTAAAAATGAATCAATAATGATTCAAATGATTTTATCATTCAATATAAAACATAATCAAAAGTGATTTAATCGAAACAGGGGTAAGGATACTCTGTTTCATTTTACCATAAAATCGGGTCAAACAGTAACAAGACTGTTTCATATCAAATGAAATCCATAGTGAGTCATATCATGTGCGATACGATCTAATCCAACACAACCAGAATCCATTCGTTATAGCTATAATAATGTAGCATAAGATTCATGTTGTTTTAATTAAATACAAAGATGGAAAGACTGTTACGATCATGGGTAAATATAACAGCATCAACCAAAATTCGCCATAGATTTCGATCGCTGAGAATTGCACAGTTAACAGACATGATCAATTAATAGTGATCGCAACCATCATAAAGTCGACAGAAATGATAATCATAAACTGGGCAACAATCGAAACAAATCGTTACTAAGTTTAATATAGAATAATAGTGAATCCAATCTCGTTTTACAAATCAACTCGTAACTGAATATTCATTGCCATTACAAATCCAACCGATAACAGGGTCGATCTAACAGCAGACCAAAACGAATTAACCGGATGGGTTTCACATAACCGTTACGAATTGAATCCATTCACGATTTGGGTGAATTTGTACAAAATCATTTAAAAAAAAATCCAAACTGTATTCGAGTTGTTCGAAAACCATATGGACATAAAACCGTAACAGTTGACCATATCACAATTGTTACCAATCATAACATATAAATTATAATGAAATCAAAACGAAATGCGATTTTGTTTAGAATCAAAATATGAGAAACAACGTGTGTCTATCAAATGACTTTAATCAACAACAGAGCATTCATTTTGGCTAAATCAAACAACTCAAATCCATACCAAATCAATCGAATCAATTAAAATCTAATCGAAACTAAAATGGGAAACATAATTCCATTCATTCAAAGCAAGGCTAAGTATACAATGTAACGAAACCAATCAATGCTGAACAGAGCTATTCAAAACAAATTTGAATCGTTATATAAACTCATACTATTTACAAAAATGATTGATATTACACATACCTGTGTGATGACGAGGCTAACCAATTATGCCAGCTTAGAATTCACCACATCCGTGGCCGATTCCACATTTTTAAACAAAATGGAGCCTGTCGTTCTTTGTCTATTATCAGTGGTCTGTAGCTCAGCCTTTTGATGGGTAAGTAGTGTAACCTGGTCCTCCAAAGATTTAATCTTTGACTGTAGCATCGACACATCGAGATAATATCTCTCTAACCATGAGTTGCATTGATCACAGGGTGGCATTGTAGGCTTCAACAGAGCAGGAGAGGGTTTAGATGAATGTCCGGGGGTTTCACAAGGCAACTTAATGCCTGGGTAGTTAGGGTCATTTTGCAAGCAAGGTGGTAGGTTTGACATGAAGTCATACGAGGGTTTGGCACACAAACCTTCCGAATAGGGGTATTCACTAGCCAGGAAACGCTCCACTTCTGAGTTAGAATCCTCACTCAACACAATAGGGTTTAGTTGGACAGGAGGTTTCAGCTTATTCCTTGCCATTCGAGAGATTAAACGGGCATTCTTTTTGCCTTTGGCGTTTGCAGTGGGTTTGGCTTTGGGTTTCTTTCCCATAGGCTTAACAGTTTCGACATCCTTGGTCACAGAGTGGGGTAGGTCGATAGGTGAGTTGGGCAAGGGTTTAGGTAACAGAATGCTATAGGGTACCGGGGGTATAGTCTTGTCCTCGGTAACCACAGGTTTGTCAACCTGTGGAGGATTCAAATCCTCAAAATCATTTCGAGCAAGGAAATCGTTCCAACAGTCTCCATGTAACCCCAAATGATAGACAACAATCATTTTAACCAGCCCATAGTGAAAGAGGCTGCTATCAGCCTGGTTCCTTTTGTATTTCTTAGACATTTTGAACAAGTTTCTATGCAAATAATACGGCATATTTAGCTGATAACCCATAAAAACCATAAGAAAACGAAGGTGGTGTAAGAAAACAAAACCATACCGACCTTCACAGGTGATAAACTGTTTTATAATCATCAATAAGTCATGCCAGCACTGTTTAAGCATGGTCACAAGTAAACCTTTGTCACAGGAGCCAACCTTACGCGACTGGAAGAGCAGTGTCCAAGGGACCTTTTCCACTTTGCAATTCTTGGACCAATGTTGTCTAGTGGCAGGCAAACCCGTAGCAAGACTGATAAACTGCTCGTCAATTTGCAATTGAACATCGCCGACCTTGGCTCGACAGCCATCAAAGGTCATGGCGAATTGCCTAACCACGCAGAGGTTAAAACCTTCAAATTTTTGTAAGAACGGGAGCCACCCATTGTCCTCGAGGTCACTACGGGCACTGTCGAACATCAACAGAGCCTGGCTACCATTCGGTTCAGCCCTCACAAATGGAGCCATGGTGCGAGCACATGGTAAGGGTTTGGTTCGAAAACACCAACACACAGGAGCATAGTCATTCAGTTTAACCACTATGAACGATCAAAGGAGAAGCATTAATGTGCGCATGCGAGGGTGGTGGAATCACTTACCGCCATGCAAAATAGTAATGGCAAAGTACAACCGACGAATTAACCCACTATGGAAACAATTATAACATAGTTCAAACCATACTATTCAGCCAACCCAAAAATCAAACGATGAATGATATACCAATGCACCATTGTAATATTTCAAACCATTGTCATTCAACTTAAAATCAAAACCCAAATGTTTAACCAACGTGCCATTGCATAAATGTTTAATCAAAGGTTTTAAAACATTATGACAATTGATTTCATAAAATTGACAAGCCAAGAGCTATAACAGTAAGGATCACATGATATATATAAAAACAAAAATAAATCATGACCCCTATGTAATTCAATGACTAGGCTTTCAAAAAACATAAATGTTCATGCTCAATGCCTTACCAGTTTAATAAAATCCAGTTGCGCAATCAAAGTAAGAACAGACAAATAGGCATAGTTCAAAAATCCTTACAACCACTTAATGATAAACCAAAGGTAAGTGCCACTCAAAATATCAATAAAAGATCATGACAGTTCAAAGAATGATGGAGCAGTTTTCATGCTTACAGTCGTGAAAACTAAATGGAGACCAATTTGCAAGTGTCGCAAGAAATGAAAATATCATTTATTTGCAAAATGCGATGACAATTTGAAGTTCAGAAGACATAGGTGTAGGCAGCTTATAGGGCAATAGAAAAAATTGTATTGGCTGCCAACAATGGCGACACACTGATAGAAGCAGTTATCTCTGTCAAAAGAAATAAATTCAGATTAGAACAACAAAGAAAATTTTGACTCAACAACAAAAACCAGAAAATTGTACAAACATCATCATTCACCATCTTTTCCAGTGATGTTTTAAAAGATGAAAACTAATAACAGCATTAAGATCAACAAGTCACGATATTAATGATAAAATCTTCAATACTATTGGCATGGACACTGCTGCCAGCAGGCGTCCATAGCCTCGACAGGGTTGCCATTTAACCCACTCTGACATCTGTATCCTGTCAAGAAGTTCTAGATCAGAATAAAGGACATTAAAGAGGTTTCTCATAATTTTTTACACAGATTTTCATGTACCCGACATTGCTTCGCTGTCAGTAGGCCTGTTCAGTACCTCGATGAAGTTGTCTTGGTGCCATGCATACATTTAACCGCTGCCAGCGGACCTATTCAGTATCCCGGTGGGTTTACAAACACTTCCCACAGCTCTTATTAATATTTTTATTTTGTTTTCTTTTGTAGATATATAGCCGAGTGGGGTGACGCTGAAAATCTTGATATTTTAACATATTTTTCAGACCTCATCAGAATTTTTTAACACTGTCCTTTATTCAGCTCCAGAAATGTTTTATTTATAAAAACAACTTTCTATGACAGGGAGACATATTTTGAGTCATTCCTTTATGAAAAAGGGATAGCATAAAAAGATAATAGATGATCATGACAAACTTTGCTCAGAGATTGAAATCAATAAACTTCTTTCAAACAACAAAATTTTCCAACATAAATATCAATTTCAGAAATATATCACTGATGTTTGTACCAACTTTCAGAAGTTATTTCAACGAAGAAAATTTTCTGTGGTCTTTGTCTGAATGGCTCAGTGCACAGGTATGCATATTTTTCAGAAAGCACCAAAAAACTGATCAATCCAAATCAAAATCAAAACATGAAGAAAACGAAAAAAATGCAGACCAAAGAAAGATTTACATAATATACAAGGGTAGTTATCAAGCAAAGTATCTTTTTAGGGCTTGGCCATTCACTGGATAGGTGTCAAGCTGCCCTTCAAGATTATGTAATCGAGAGGAAATAGGACCCAACTTTTCAGCAATTAAAAACGGCCCAAGCCATAAGTTTTGAAACTTGGTGTGCTCGCCCTTTCCTTCGTGTGGTTTGTTCCACTTTAAGACAAGATCGCCTACTTCAAAATTCCTATCAGAAGCATAATTAGAATTGAACCAGCTTTTAATCAATTGTTGATGTTGATCTAATTTACGCTTAGCTTGGGTTCTTACTTTTTCCAACTTCATCAAAGCGTTAATGCGACTTTCTAAAGGAGGACAATCTTCTTCTTGGACTTTTTGTGACAATTGAAGCCAAGGAAGAAGAATGTGAGGTGGCAGAATGGCTTCTCTGCCATAAACGAGGAAAAGGGGGAGTTACCTATAGCGGCTTTGGGTGTTACCCTATCAGCCCGCAGTGCATTTAGCAGTGCATTGTGCCAGTTCTTGTGATTTTCAGCCACGGTTCTCTTGATAATTTTGATCAAGTTCTTGTTTGTTGATTCTGCTAAGCCGTTGCCCTGGGGGTAGTAACTAGCAGAATACTTCAGCTTTATTCCTTTCTCCAAAGCGAACTCACTCATATCTAGAGAAGAAAAGTATGAAGCGTTATCAAAGACTAGACAATCAGGGATACCGAAATGAGTGATGATATTCGAGTTCAGAAAAGCAATCACCTGACTTGTGTTAACAGTTCTTAGCGCAACGGCTTCAGACCATCGAGTAAAGTAGTCTGTGGCTATCACAATATACTTGTGTTGTTGTGAGGATGGAGGGTTAATAGGACCTATGATATCAAGGCCCCATTGCTGGAAAGGAGAATCGACTGAGACGGGTTGCAAGGGAAAGGATGGTTTTTGCAACCACCCTGATGCTTTCTGACAGATGATACATTTACGACACAAGACATGGGCGTCCTTAAAAAGTGTGGGCCAGTAGTAACTGGCTCTTAAAGCCTTATGAGCAGTGGTATCGCCACCAAAGTGACCACCAGCTTCTCCTGCATGCAACTCAAGCAAGACTTTTTCTGCTTCGTCTTTTTCAAGACAACGTATCAGTACGCTGTCAAAAATTTGACGAAACAATATACCGTTAACTAGATGAAAGGAGGTGGAATTTAGTCTCAATGCTCTTCTTTTGGTGGGGTCAAGGTGATGGGGTGCTGATCCATGTTCAAGACAAAATCTAATATCGTTGTACCAAGGACTTATGAGGTTTTGTGCGCAACAAATCAAACTTTGATCGCGTTGTTCTAAGTTTGACGTATCACTATCCTCTTGCTGTCCTATTTCTGAATCAACAACCAACTTACACAATCCTTGGCCTCTCACAATCTGTGCTGGGGTGATCTCTAAGTCATACTCCTGTAAGGAGGTGAACCAGTTGGCTCTCTTCTCTCCTAACTCCTTTTGCACTAACAAATTCCTTACGGCAGGGTAGGGGACAATGACCTTCATCCTTAACTTCAAAAGATAGGACCGGAAGTGCTTAACTACTTTAAAAACAGCGTAGGCTTGCTGGTCAACCGCTGGGTAGTTAAGTTCAGCGCCTTTGAAAGCAGAGCTCATAAACGCGATGGGTACTTCATTGTTCTCGGAATTCTTCTGAGTTAGAACTGCGGCATAGGAACGATCAGAGGCAAAAGTATAGAGTGTAAAATATTGAGAGAAATCAGGGCTCATGAGAGACGGGGCATCTATTATGGCCTTCTTTATGTCATTAAAAGATTGGTTTTCTGTGGGTCCCCAGTGATATTGGGTGTCTTTCTTAATCAGGTTCTGGAGAGGCCTGACCATTTCGGATAAAATGGGGACAAATCTTCTCACAAAATTAATCTGGCCTAGGAAAGACTGCATGGATTTTTTGGATGTAGGTGGGGGAAGTTTAGCGATGACTTGAGTCCTCTCGGGGTCAATAATCATCCCATCAATTGACACAATGAATCCCTGTTCTACTGCAAAGATGGACTTCTTGGGGTTCAAGGAGATGCCGTATCGTAGCAGAACGGCTCGTAAGTGAGCTAGATGATCGTCTTTGTTTTTAGAATACACAGTCACATCATCTAAGTAAACTACTACAAAGTGATTAATTAAGCCTCGAAAAGCAATGTCCATTTCTCTCTGAAAGGTAGCACCAACATTAATCAATCCAAAAGGCATTTCGCGATAAGCATAAGTGCCCCACGGGGTACGGAAGGTAGTTTTTAGTTGGTCTGGCGGAGACATCAAGACTTGGTTGTATCCAGAGAAACCATCCAGTAAAGATAGCCTCTCGGAACCAGATACTTGTTGAAGAATCTGTTCCATGGGCAAGACAGGATAATTATCTCTATCAGATGCTTTGTTGAGGTTTCGGAAATTGACACAAAGTCGAATTTCCCTGTTTTTCTTCCGAACTGGGACGAGGTTGGATACCCACTGAGTGTGTCTAACAGGAAAAATTATTTTAGCACTTAGGAGTTTATTCAATTCTTTTTGAACGGTCGGTTCTAGTTTAGGATGCATTTTCCTCAGTTTCTGTTGGAAGGGTAAGGTTTGGGGCTTCATCGGGATGACATGCTGTATAATATTAGGATCAAACGTCTTAATATCGTCGTAGGTCCATGCAAAGACATCCTTAAATTATTTAAATAATCTAACAAAAGCAGCTTTTTCTTGCTTAGAACATCCCAAGCCTAGATTGATACACTGAGGATTTTCATTAGTCCCTAAATTGACTTTTTCATAAGACAACGAGGAACTATTAGTTTTGCAATTGACCGTCTTTTTAAATTTATCTTCAAAATCATAAAACTTTTCTAGTCTAACAATAGATTTGGGTATGAAATTTACCATGTCTGATAGAGCTTCAGGAGATTTCGGATTAGGTATTACTGTAAAGTCGTGCAAATTGTCGTCATGTGTTCGTTCATCTATCACTGCGCCTTGAAAGGTTTCTTCCATGTGCAGAAAGTTAATGATCTGCTGATCATCGTCAAATACTCTCCAGTTTGTGATATTGTCAGGAACAGATGGTCGAAACAATAGCTCCACGGAGAATGCATTTGGGGATAAGCCTTCTGCAGGAAGAAGTTTAGAGGCAACATTAGCTAGTAGATCTGCTTCGACATTATTTAATCTAGGAATGGAATTTATATTAAAAGCAGAAAATTTGTTCATTAAACTCCATACCTCAGACTAGTAACTTTTGAGATGCGGGGAAAGACAGTGTATAGAGTCTCTTACCTGTCTGACCACTATTTCAGAGTCGCCAAATACAATCAGATTTTGAATGTTCATGTCCAAGGATTTTTTGAGACCTTGCAGTAAAGCCTCATATTCTACGATATTATTCGTACACTCAAATTCTAGTCTACAAGCTAATAATGTCTTGTTACCTGCCAGATCGATAATGATGCAGCCTACACTAGCTCCTTCTTTCGACTTGGAACCATCGAAATATAGGGACCAAATTTGATTTCCATCGGGCTCATGGGACTGTTGCATAGAAGTTGTTGGTTGCACATATGCTATGATCTCGGACTGCTGTTCTGGATTGTTGATAGGTGAAACTTCAACCACGAAATTTCTGAAGAAGGTGTCCATCCCTTGGACTTTAGGTGAATCAGCAGGAGGTGTGTATGGTTCATTGGGGTCGTTCAAGTCTGTGACCGTGAACTTAAGGTAATGCTCACGATTCACTCTGATCTTGTTGGGCTTACCATTCTCTAGAAGCCATAAGTGAGACCAGTTTGTCATGAAGTAGCCATGTAGCTGCTCTGACCAGTCCTTGCTAAAAAACAGACCATACACTTATGGAATATCCACCACAATTATATCAATAACCTGATGAACCTTTGGGTTAGACGATAATCTAATCAATACATTTTTTAGTTCGCCTATAACTTTAACATCTGTTCAATCAAGTTGTATGATTTTCAAAGAAGATGGTTCCACTTCGGCGTTAATCTTTTGGCAGACAGACCAAGGCATCACATTTGATGATGCTCCTGAGTCAACCATACAATTATGCACATTTCTGTTGAAAATTTTGAAAGTTAAAAGAAAAGGAGGTACATTCTTGCGAGTACTTAGAGTAGTAACTTGTGGTTTCTTACTCGCAGTTTCTAATGCTACTTTATCTACATTATCTACATTATTTACATTATTTACAGGAGCTACAGAGAGGCTTCCTTTATCTTGAGAATCAAGATTATTTTTAGTGGAAGTCTTCTGCGGAACTTTGCTTTGCACAACCTTGTTACCATTTGAATTACCATTCTTGCCATTTTCTGAAATATTTTGCAACATCTTTTGTAACAAAAATGGAAACTTCAACAACTCATAAGTAGAAATGTTAGCCCTTAATTTTTTAAGATCTTCAACAACATCATAATCTAATTTAGGGCCGACATTATTCTGTTTAATTTCTGCTGATTTAGACGGCTTTGGAGGTGAAGTTGTAGTGTTCTCTGCAGGAGGTTTATTTGTTGTCTTACTCCTAGTGTTGTAAGGGTGAACAGTCTCAAATTTAGCTTGAAAGATACTATTTGAAAAGTGTCCAAAGATGTTTGGAGAAGACTCTTCTTCTTGAACTGTTTCCTGCTCAACTTCCTCCTAAGGGATTTCAGGAGGCATCAAGTTATCTTGGGCTTCTAGAATTGTCTGAAGAGCACATTGCAAACTTTCTAGGTTCAAGCCTTCGGGGTTTGGATTAGGCCGGTTGGTTGGAGAAGGATTTCGGAAAGGAGGTTTGTAGGGTCCTTTACTCGAGGAAGCTTCTTCAGTTGACCCTTTTAAATCTATAACTTGATTAGACAATTTTTGTACAACTTTAGTTAAATTTTCCAAATCGGAGTTTTCAGGTTGCGTTTTGCTTTGTGTAGGTCTAGAGAGAATTTCAATCTTCTTTTTGAAAGAAGAAACAGTCTCAGTTTCATTGCTAGAAGAGTCCTTAAGGCTAAGTATATCTTTTTCAATCTGAGTAGCCTCTTCGAAGGCTTCTAACAACGTGGCCTTTTTAGAACGTTTGACCCAAATAGCTATACTTTGATGTAGAGCTTTAGTGTAGTAAGCTATTACAAGACTCTCAGCAGGCATAGAATCTGCAGGGATTCGATTTTTAAGCATTAATAATCTTTGATTAAAATCTTTAACTTTTTCTTTTGGGTTCATTTTTAAGCTTGAAAGATCCATGACTAAGACTTCTGGAGGTTTACCATCTCCGAATTTTTCCAAAAAGCATGATTCAAACTTTTCCCAAGACACTATGGTATGGGGCTGTTGGGGAAAGTACCAAGTGGATGCATTACCCTCAAAAGTATAAGGGAACAACCTACAGACAACATCTTCATGTTCAACATTACGGAGTCTGATGGCTAACATAAATTTTTTGATATGATCTTCAACTATCTGTTTTGAATCGGGATCAAACTTGGGAAGCCACTTCTTCGGGTGCTTAGGTAAACGGTGCTGGGCTCCAGGTACAGCTACAACATCCTGGTCCAACCAGGGTCTAGCAGGGTTGTCCTGGTTTGCCATTGGGGTAGTGGGTGTGGAAGGATGAGAAGGCGAGTTGCCTTCATCTGAAGAGGAATCTCCTCCAGAAGAGGAAGGAGATGAGGGAGGTGGTGAAGGAGGTATCCCAGATCCTCCTGCAGCAGGATTTGTGTTTGGATCTGTAGGATTCATAGTGAGGTTAGTGTCACCTAACTGTTCTCTGATATCAAAGAAGTCTAAAGTTTGATCCCACAGACGGTTTGGTTGCCTCAAACTAGCTAAGGCACTATGTGTTTTAATAAGAGATCAACGGACAATCTCTTCCAAGTCACCACCTATAGGATTAGGGGTTGCTGGCTCAACTGTGATCTGCGGATCTTCAGTTGAAGTAGTTGCTGTTTGAAGGGGAATATTATCTTGTGAATGGCTTCTAGTCATTATAGGTGAGCGATTAGGGGGGGGAGGAGTCTTGCGACCGCCTCGTGCCATAAATTAAATTCAGGCCCTCCTTCTAGCGCCATTTGTTGATGGGTGAAATTGTCCGTCCGTCAATTGAGAGAGTGGAACCGGTCCGGGGTTGTCTAATAACCCAAGCCGTTTGGAATGAACCACCCTAACGGGTTTAACGGCTCCATTGGCCGCTCTAAGATCCTAAGAAAACCAAAGAGAAAACTAATTTAAATTAACTAATCTATCTAAAACAAATAAAACAAACTAAACTAACTAAAACTAATAAAACAAACTAAACTAACTAAAACAAACTAATACACCAATCTAATTAAAAAAAACTACTAAATTAAACTAAAACTAAATACAAACTACTCTAACTATTATATACAATCTACTAATTACTAATACACTAACTCTAACAATTAAATATCTAATTACTAATTGAATTACAACTTATTCACAAATATACATTATCTACAAGTTGCAGATTTGAATAAAACCTGTAAAACTCATGTGTTTTCTTCCCTAAGACAGCCAGATATATTTTTTGATTTTTATAATTTTATGAATAAGAAATAAAACTTACTGAAATTAAATGAACTAATATATTTACTGAAATTAAACAATCTAATATACTAATTCTACCTATATCTAACTAAATACTAACAAATACTAAACACATGACAAACTAACCTGGAAGCGCTCCTAATTTGTCCTGTGTATGATGACTTCAAAGCTGGTCGGAGGAAGTAAACTCGCACCGGTTAGTCCAAAAGCTTCTCGTAAACGATAGGCTGTGCTGCTCTTTGAATTGTTAACAGGACAAACAAAACATAAAGAATCATAACAATTATATGATTAATAAATCTCTGCAATAAGGGAAACCTGTTATGCAAAAACTTATATTTAATAATTCAACTCATGAAGAAGAGAAATCTGTCATTCACAAACTGAACTAAGCAATTTCTATGTTTTTTAAATGCTTGGAAGAAATCAGATATGGATTACAATGATTGAATTATATCATTTGCACATGATTAAGATAGCTAAAGTAGTCATTAACCAGATGCAAATTGATATACACAACATGAAACAAAATATTGATATAATGAGAAGCTAAAGCTGTGACAAAACACCAAATTCTGCCTCTGTCTGTATTAAAATTCCATATCCTTGTTCTCCCATGAATGAGGATATCTCATTATTACAAAAATGATAGGTATTTATAAGTCTCTCCATAGGGTAAAACCTCCCTGTGGATAATATCAAACTGTTTTACATAATCTGGGAGATATCCCAAAATCAACTAAACTAGGAAACTAAAATGCAAGTGAAATCTTTGAAATATCCCCTAACTGCTCATCAAATCCATTGCAATTTCGAATTCATCTGCAATAGATCNNNAGTTAGAAAGGTATTTCATTTACAAACAATAAAAATTTGATTCTACAGACTTAGCTACAGAATCATCTGATTCTGTAGCTAGTCTAAAATAACATACATGATCAAATAGAAATCAAATCAAATCTTTTTAAAAGAGTCAAATCCAATTTTCTTTCAATAAACATTAAAAACGAATCACTAATGATTCAAATGATTTTATCATTCAATATAAAACATAATCAAAAGTGATTTTATCGAAACAGGGGTAAGGATACTCTGTTTCATTTTACCATAAAATCGGGTCAAACAGTAA
The DNA here is from genome assembly GCA_900067695.1 of Picea abies. Lineage (NCBI taxonomy): Eukaryota > Viridiplantae > Streptophyta > Pinopsida > Pinales > Pinaceae > Picea > Picea abies. Next base: position 4,082 of record CBVK0100247568.1, on the reverse strand, counting down.
CAAGATTGTTTCATATCAAATGAAATCCATAGTGAGTCATATCATGTGCGATACGATCTAATCCAACACAACCAAAATCCATTCGTTATAGCTATAATAATGTAGCATAAGATTCATGTTGTTTTAATTAAATACAAATATGGAAAGACTGTTACGATCATGGGTAAATATAACAGCATCAACCAAAATTCGCCATAGATTTCGATCACTGAGCATTGCACAGTTAACAGACATGATCAATTAATAGTGATCGCAACCATCATAAAGTCGACAAAAATGATAATCATAAACTGGGCAACAATCGAAACAAATCATGACTAAGTTTAATATAGAATAATAGTGAATCCAATATCGTTTTACAAATCAACTCGTAACTGAATATTCAATGCCATTACAAATCCAACCGATAACAGGGTCGATCTAACAGCATACCAAAATGAATTAACCGGCTGGGTTTCACATAACCGTTACGAATTGAATCCATTCACGATTTGGGTGAATTTGTACAGAATCATTTAAAAAAAAATCCAAACTGTATTCGAGTTGTTCGACAACCATATGGACATAAAACTGTAACAGTTGACCATATCACAATTGTTACCAATCATAGCATATACATTATAACGAAATCAAAATGAAATGCGATTGTGTTTAGAATCGAAATATGAGAAACAACTTGTGTCTATCAAACGACTTCAATCAACAACAGAGCATTCATTTTGGCTAAATCAAACAACTCAAATCCATACCAAATCAATCGAATCAATTAAAATCTAATCCGAACTAAACTGGGAAACGAAATTCCATTCAGTCAAAGCAAGGCTAAGTATACAATGTAACGAAACCAATCAATGCTGAACAGAGCTATTCAAAACAAATTTGAATCGTTATATAAACTCATACTATTTACAAAAATGATTGATATTACACATACCTGTGTGACGACGAGGCTAACCAATTATGCCAGCTTAGAATTCACCACAGTCGTGGACGATTCCACATTTTTAAACAAAATGGAGCCTGTCATTCTTTGTCTCTTATCATTGGTCTGTAGCTCAACCTTTTGACGGGTAAGCAGTGTAACCTGGTCCTCCAAAGATTTAATCTTTGACTGTAGCATCGACACATCGAGATAATATCTCTCTAACCATGAGTTGCATTGATCACAGGGTGGCATTGTAGGCTTCGACAGAGCAGGAGAGGGTTTAGATGAATGACCAGGGGTTTCACAAGGCAGCTTAATGCCTGGGTAGTTAGGGTCATTTTGCAAGAAAGGTGGTAGGTTTGACACGAAGTCATACGAGGGTTTGGCACAGAAACTTTCCGAATAGGGGTATTCACTAGCCAGGAAACGCTCCACTTCCGAGTCGGAATCCTCACTCAACATAATAGGGTTTAGTTCGACAGGAGGTTTTGGCTTATTCCTTGCCATTCGAGAGATTAAACATGCATTCTTTTTGCCTTTGGCGTTTGTAGTGGGTTTGGCTTTGGGTTTCTTGCCCATAGGCTTAACAGTTTCGACATCCTTGGTCACAGAGTGGGGTAGGTCGATAGGTGAGTTGGGCAAGGGTTTAGGTAATAGAATGCTGTAGGGTACCAGGGGTATAGTCTTGTCCTCGGTAACCATAGGTTTGTCAACCTGTGGAGGATTCAAATCCTCAAAATCATTTCGAGCAAGGAAATCGTTCCAACATTCTCCGTGTAACCCCAAATGATAGACAATAATCATTTTAACCAGCCCATAGTGAAAGAGGCTGCTATCAGCCTGGTTCCTTTTGTATTTCTTAGACATTTTGAACAGGCTTCTATGCAAATAATACGACATATTTAGTTGATAACCCATAAAAACCATAAGCAAACGAAGGTGGTGTAAGAAAACAAAACCATACCGACCTTCGTAGGTGATAAACTGTTTGATAATCATCAATAAGTCATGCCAACGCTGTTTAAGCATGGTGACAAGTAAACCTTTGTCACAGGAGCCAACCTTATGTGACTGGAAGAGCAGTGTACAAGGGACCTCTTCCACTTTGCAATTCTTGGACCAACGTTGTCCAGTGGCAGGCAAACCCGTAGCAAGACTGATAAAATGCTCGTCAATTTGCAATTGAACATCGCCGACCTTGGCTCGACAACCATCAAAGGTCATGGTGAATTGCCTAACCATGCAGAGGTTAAAACCTTCAAATTTCTGTAAGAATGGGAGCCACCCATTGTCCTCGAGGTCACTACGGGCACTGTTGAACATCAACAGAGCCTGGCTACCATTCGGTTCAGCCCTCACAACTGGAGCCATGGTGCGAGCACATGGTAAGGGTTTGGTTCGAAAACACCAACACACAGGAGCAGAGTCATTTGGTTTAACCACTATGAATGATCAAAGGGGAAGCATTAATGTGTGCATGCGAGGGTGGCGGAATCACTTACCGCTATGCAAAATAGTAATGGCAAAGTACAACTGGCGAATTAACCCACTGTTGAAACAATTATAACATAGTTCAAACCATACTATTCAGCCAACCCAAAAATCAAACGATGAATGATATACCAATGCGCCATTGTAATATTTCAAACCATTGTCATTCAACTTAAAATCAAAACCCAAATGTTTAACCAATGCGCCATTGCATAAATGTTTAATCAAAGGTTTTAAAACATTGTGACAATCGATTTCATAAAATTGACAAGCCAAGAGCTATAACAATAAGGATCACATGATATATATAAAAACAAAAATAAACCATGACCCCTATGTAATTCAATGACTAGGCAGGTTTCAAAAAACATAAATGTTCATGCTCAATGCCTTACCAGTTTAATAAAATCCAGTTGCACAATCAAAGTAAGAACAGGCAAATAGGCATAGTTCGAAAATCCTTACAGCCACTTAAAGATAAACCAAAGGTAAGTTCCACTCAAAATATCAATAAAAGATCATGACAGTTCAAAGAACGATGGAGGAGTTTTCACGCTTATAGTCGTGAAAACTAAATGGAGACCAATTTGCAAGTGTCGTAAGAAGTGAAAATATCGTTTATTTGCAAAATGCGACGACAATTTGAAGTTCAAAAGACATAGGTGTAGGCAGCTTATAGGGCAATAGAAAAAATTGTATTGGCTGCCAAGGTGTAGGCAGCTTATAGGGCAATAGAAAAAATTGTATTGGCTGCCAACTGGTTTGTCTCTGGAGAGATGGGAGGAGACTCAGCGGGTGCATGATACTGACGATTACGTGTTTGCAGAAGGATTTCTTCCTCACTAGTGAGGAGGATCGTGCGGTCTGCTGGATTGTTTGGGTTAAGGTACTGTCTCACCTGAGGTTGGGGATGCTGCATGTCTTGTTGGGTTTTTATCACACCTTGGTGTGGAATAGGATTTTGCAAAAAGGAAGGGGGGGGG
>CBVK0100247567.1:0-16195 GCA_900067695.1 Picea abies | reverse complement strand
ATCACATTCATCACCTAAGGAAAGTTTTTGATAGATGTAGATTATATGGTGTTTCTCTAAATACAAAAAAGTGTTTATTTTTTGTAATTGAAGACAAATTATTGGGCCATATTGTGTGAAAAGAAGGAATATATATTGATCTAGAGAGAGTTGAATCTATAAATGAGCTCAACCTTCCATCATCCAAGAAGGGAGTCCATTCATTTTTTGGCAAAATAAACTTTGTACAAAGATTTGTCCCTGACTATGGAAGTATTGTGAAGATGATCAATTCATTGTTGAAAAAGGATCAAAGGTTTGAATGGACCTCAGATACACATGAATCTTTTATTAATATCAAAAAGGAAATCACTACAATCCCAGTCCTCATTAGCCCATATTTCCAAAGACACGTCATCATTTATTTATTTGCAATAGAAATTGTCATGGCATCTATTCTTTACTCAAAGAAATGCCAAGGGTAAAGAATTGCCAATTAGTTTCATGAGCAAGAACCTTCATGATTATGAAGTAAGATATTTATAATTGGAGAAACAAGTCATGTCTCTTGTAAAAGCAGTGGCACACTTTCAGACTTACATATTAAATTCTCATGTCATTGCATATGTTCCATCCTCTCATGTGAAGATGCTTTTAAATCGACAACTGAGAGAAGGAAAATGGGAAAATTGGTTGGAAAATATTCAAGAGTATGACATTGGGATTAAGCCTTTAAAAGCAGTCAAAGGATAGGGTCTGTGTAATCTCATTGTGAATGGTGATTCTTTGGACGGAGTAATTCCAATTTCAGTTGGAGAACCTATGGTTGTTTTAGAGTGGTATAGAGATATTATTTTTTTACTTAAGGTCTGGATAATTTCTAGACGCCATGAACCCAAAGGAGCGAAGAAAATTGAAAATGAAGTCAAATCAGTATGTAGTGATTGCTCATGTGTTATTCAAAAGGAACTATGATGGCATATTGTTAAGGTGTGTTGATGAAAAGAGAGCTCAAGAATTGATGAAATAATTCCATGAAGGTATATGTGGTGGACATTTTGTGTTGACTGCTATGACCCATAAAATAAAAAGAGTTGGTTTTTATTGGCCATCAGTTTTTAAGGACTCATATGCTACCATAAGAAAATTTGTATCTTGTCAACAACTTTCATGGAAAATGAAAAAATTTCCAATGCCATTACAGCCTATATTTGTAGACCAACCATTTTCCCAATGGGGACTAGATATCATTGGACAAATAAATCCAAAATCAAGTAAAGGGCACATATATATATATCCTCACTGCTACATATTATTTTACGAAGTGGACAAAAGTAGTAGCATTAAAAATGGTTGATTTTGGAGAGTTGATTAAGTTTCTCAAAGATAATATTTTGTCAAGGTTTGGTGTCCCGTAAAAAATTATTACTAACAATGGTTCAATTTTCATCGGGTCAAAATTTATAGAATTTTGTGGAGAATATGGCATCGTCATGGGGGTAGTCATCAAATTATTATTCACAAGGGAATGGTATTTCATAATCCACCAATAATACACTCATTCATATATTGAAGAAAACTATTGATAAGAACCAAAAGAATTGGCATTTGAAATTGACATATTCTCTATGGGCGAGCAAAATAACTCTGAAAGACAGTACATGGATGTCTCCGTATATGTTGGTTTATAGGAAAAAAAAAAATTCCAATCATCCTCAAGTTAAATGACTTAACTTGTGTAGTTAATGCATAGGATGTAGAAGATAGTACACCTATGCAAAAGAGAATGAATCAATTATTAAAATTGGAGGAAGAACAAAGTAAAGCTTTGTTAGAAATTCTTAGATACAATAAAATATCAAAAAACATTTTGATCAGAGCGCAACCATAAATAAGGAGAAACCATCGATGCACACAAAATTTGAAGAACTTTGTATTGGACCATGTATCATTGAAAATATTTTGGGTCTTAATGAATATATTCTCAAAGACATGAAGGGGACAATGCTAATGTTTCCTGTTAATGGGAAACATTTGAAAAGTTTCTTCACTTGAAATTTTCTCATCTCTTTGAACACAATTTTCAATTTATTTTGTACATCCTTACTATTAGACTCCATATCCCAAAGGATAGAAGCATCTGGTCATGAATATTTTGTATTCTTGACAACCCATAGGGGGTTATCATCCCACAGTTGGAGCAAGTTGTTGATACCTTTTTGTGCTTCCATTTTTTCCTTCCACATTCTATTTTCCCCACTTTTTACTCCTTTTATTTTCCCCCTTCTATATCTCCCCTTCTTCTCATTTCCTTTTATTCCTTCTTTTTTCCCTCTATGGGTTACTATACTTAGTCATTTTTTAGTTCACGGGTTGTTTCATTTTCATTTCCATCCACTTACTCATACACAACTCCATTTCAACACTTAGACTTTTTCTTCAAATTCGCGGGTATGTGGGCTCAAACATTTACTCTCCTTTTTCCGTGACACTCACTTTTCACTTCAACTTCCATAATCTACATTTCGACCATCACTGAACCTTTCACTTTGTCGTGGGTATCAGGATCCAAATTATTCCATTTGTCATGCATGTAAGTCTGAATGATCGTTCCTCACACTTATTATAATTTTTGGTCATCTCTACAACCACGGGTTAGCGGGTTGGCGGGTTGACGAAATATTATATTGAAATTATCTCACACCCATCCCACTATTTTTTTGTTTTTCCCAATACGCATTAAGTATTTTTTAAATGCTAACAACTATTGAGTAGGCCTCGAAAATATAGTCATTAATGGCAAAAGACTCGAAGAATTTTTCATTAAATTCTCATTTAATCTTCATTTTCGAAGGGATTAAACTATCATTATCTTTCTGAAAAGCATTATTTGAGACCATTATCAAGCTAAAGAAATAGTTCTGTCCACTCAATGACAACATCAAATCAACAAGCATTTTTTGGTGACACTCTAAATATTTTTGGCCACGAAGATCAAAACTTCCGGTGGTTGAGAGCATATTAATATTATTCTTCCCCTCCTACCACATAGAAAGATAGGAACATAATTTGGACATCTCTAATTTCTCGCATTGATTGTGTTCCAGAGGTTTTGATTGTAAGGAAATCATTTCATGGTGTGTGGACAAGTATGTACCGAATAAAAAAATGATACAGCTCTAGGGAAATTCTCCAATTTCTCTTTCACCTCAAGTCTTCTACAAGATGCTAAAGCTGCCAAAGCGGACTCTTACTTTCAAAGGTGAATATTATAGATAATTCTTGAAGAAATATAACAATGGGATTGACCTCCTGTTAGAGTATTTGGAGAATCTTTCATCTGTCCCAACATACATAACTAGGATCCAGGTTGAATCTCTAAAGAATCCCTATCAAGAAATTGCATGGGTATTCACCGGAGTAACATGTCACGAGAAAATTGCTTCTAGATCTCAGATGATTTTATATATTTTGTATTTTACAGTCCAAGAAAAGGCTATTTTTTATTGGGGAAAACTCATTTCCATCGAAATTTATTCCCAATTTTTGCATTACAAAAAAGATATAAAATTATTTATGGCCTCTTATTTGATATTTGTTATCATGCACTATTTCCAATTCTCAAATTTGACCATCAGTAAAAGGGTAAATTATGAATCATATCATGTTACCTTTTGCTATCATGCACTATGGAGGCATAAAACCCCTCTATTTTTATATGAAGTGTATAATGACTTTGTTTCAGTCTTCAAAAAACTTTTGTTGGGCGAAAACAATATGAGGATATCTAATATCTATTGAAGCTACCAAATTTTTACAGAAAAAGGGGACGATAAAGAAAATGGAGAATCATAATATCATAAGGATATTTTTCTCAAAATAAAATCCTCCTTTCCTTCCATATTATGTACCTGATAAATGATTTATTACAGAGGTAGCGAGGCAATATAATTATGGTTGCACTTTTTCTATGAAAAAAAGAAAAAACAGTTTATTCCCTTGCCATGGAATATTGGATATTTTGTCTTGAGAAATATAAATAAAATTGATGAATTTGCAAACCATTTTACCCATGTGATTTTGAGGTATGCTCAAAAGATCAAAGGTTTTGATCAAAACGAAATCTTTGTTGGACATATGTTATCAGTAGGGTTCAATAACTCTTTCATTCAAACTGTGTTGAGAGAAGAAGAAGAAGTCAACAACCAAAAGACTCATGTACATAACGCTGCAAATTTAGAAACATTACTTAGAAGTAATGATCTTTACAAGAAAAAATGAAAAATTCTTAATGAAAAAAGTGTTCAATATCTAGTTGTCACTCCAAATAATTCTACATCCAGGAGCAGTGCTCGAACAACCCACCCAATTAAAAATATTGTCAACAATAGTTCCAGTGGAGGGGGAGACAGGAATCCTCCCTCTGGAAAAATTGAAAGTTCACACAAATTTTACATGAGAAAGAAGAGGAAAAACCAAGTGCAAGTGGAAGAAAATAATATTATAGAAAACAATATCTAAAGATTCTCTTTGGAAGATATGGAACTAGAAGTAGACATTCAAAAAATATTTCGCGCAATAGAACAAGAGGAGAATCTTTCTTATAAAGATTATTTACTGGAAGTTATTGGGAATGAAACCTTTAGTGATGAAGAATCCTTCACTTTTCAAAGCGTTTTTTTGGTAGAGAATCTAAAAAGTTGATTGTAGAAAGAATTGACCAGAAAAATAAGAAAGGAAAATCCCGCTTAGAGGTCAACCTCAAGTATTTGCAACTGTCCTAGATTTCCAAAATTCATAAGGAAATCACGGATGCACTTGACAGATATATTGATGGTTTAGAGGATAAGAATGCCAACTTAAAGGAAACGAGAAAATAATTGGAGAATTCCTTGATGCCTCTTACCATCTTGGAAAGTCCTTTGACAATGATTAAACCAACTGCACCTGGTATCAAGTTAAAGGGATCATCAAGTTTTCTTACAACAATTTGAAATTATGTTGAGAAAAATATTAAAAAGAGAATGTCATTGATAATAGAGGCCTGAGAGGTATCTAAAAATGCTGTTTCTTTTGGTTCAAGAGTGCATTCATTTCATGAATATCTCCAAGCTGATTTTAAGAATGAAGAAGGATTTTTCATAGATGTTATTTTACCATTTTGGGATAAAATTACTAAACATGACATAATTAAAGAAGAGAGAAGAAGATATTCCTTCTCCTAGTTGTATCAAACAGTTGAATGCATGTTGGAAATAAAAGTTCAAGAATTTGAGAAACATTATTCAAGCATGCAATGAATCTATAGTGAAAAGAGAAGAATTATTCAGAAGACTCATAGAAATAGATTTAGCAGGAAGCACTGGTGAGGTGCAAGATCCTAAATTAATCTTCAATTCAATGTTTATGACAAGGAAGCAATTTGATGAACACATGGAGATACTAAAGGGAATATTGACTGAGAAATTTAATGGAATAATTGAATATGGTGAAGAAGAGATAGATAATTGGCTTATCGATTATTCTATGAAAAATCAAGATATGAAGAGATAGATAATTGGCTTATCGATTATTCTATGAAAAATCAAGATATCGAGAAATTGATCCATGGTATTTATCATGACCCAAGAGATTTAGAAGGTGAATTGTTTAATATCAAAATTAGACATGAGATAAATGTTGCACCAATGAACAATTACATTGAGGATTAGTTTAAGAGGGAAATTGATCGATAAGTTAACTAAAGAGGGCCAATAAACAAGATTTGAGACAGTTCATGTTATTTTCAATGAAAAAAATAAAAGGACAACAACAAACAAGTGAGAAATGAGAGATACCATCATAGTAAGTTTATATTGATCATATTTTTCTTTCCTTATCAATTTTTCATCTAGTTATTCTGCTTCTTTGATTAGAAAGGTTTAACTGAAATATGATAATTTCTTTTTTTCTTCCTTCTAGGTCTTGCTACTCTACCTCCACCGACCTTCTTCTCTCCATAGTCTATTTATTTTTTATATTTACTTTTATGGTCCACGGGAGCCCTAATCCCAGTCCTCTAGACAAATGCATTTTAAATTTCAAAGCATTGTAATAGACTTTAACATTTTTTCAGAAATCCCAAGAGAACTAAGTTAGGATCAATTTTGATAGTGTTGTATAACTTTGAGTTTGAGTATAAAATATCTTAGATCGGTCTGTCATTTTCTTCCTTTGAGCTCCACATGTGTCTACTCTATAAAAGTTCTCTTATGTGTACGTATCATCTTCTTTTATTTTTATGTGTGATCAAAAATATTTATTTTCTCCATGATGGATGTGAGGAAATTTTACTTATGTTTTCAAATGTGTGATGTATGAGGTTCTTGGTCATCTCTCAGGAATTCTCTTTAAAATAAAATATTTTTATTTTCTGCAACTTTTATCTTTAATTGAATATAGTAGTGGACTTTCTAAAAGTCCTATATCATTTTGGAAATCTAGAATATCAAAGAATATCATAAAATAAAGAGGAGTACCACCTCTATAAAAAAAATAGGAGGATTTGTATCCTTGTGAAGTTTTTGTTTCTGTCATGACAGATTCAAGCGTCAGCAATAGCAAGGAGGTTGTTCCACGTGGATTTCTTCTTGCAAATCCCATGCAATAAGGAATATTTAAGTTTCATCTGATGGAACTGCCATTTATGTGAGGCGTCAAGGTCTAGAACAAGACAAACAAAATTTACTTTAGGTATAAGGGCAAAGGTTTCATTATAGTCAATCCATTCAACCTTAGAAAATTCTTTGGCAACTAATTGGGCCTTATTTCTTTCAACACTTCCATATGATGCACACTTAGTTATATAGACCCATTTAAATCTGGAAAATTTTCTTCCTTTCTGAAGAGGTACAAGATCCCAAGTATCATTCATCATTAAGGAACAATATTATTCATTCATTGTTTTGTCCCAATATAGATGGCCAAAATATTTTGCAAATGTTTTTCAATCACAAGTATATGAAACTTGAGCCAAAAGAGAGGGGACTCCCTGGAACTATGAACACATATGAAACTAATATATAGGATCATTGGTAAGATCACCCACTGCTTCCCACATTTGAAGTGGTGGTACTAGTGCAGGTTCATGTTCAATGGACCCAATTGGAGGAAGGTGAGCAGGAAGAGGTGTATTTTCATTCTCACTATCATCATTTGAAGAAGAAACCATAATAGGATCACTAACATAAAATTTTGGAAGAGAATATGGCATAAGCATCGAAGATGACTCATTGACCATAGATGGCACAAACGTTGAATTAGGCTCACAAGGCGAGAGGATTTCATCAAAATTAACATATCTCTTAATAATAATTTCATTAGAATTAGGTTAAATAAGTCTATAAACTTTTACTTCTTCAAAATATCCAACAAAAATGCACTTCTCACTTTTAGGCTGTAATTCTTTTCTTTTCTCAATAGAAATGTGAGCCCATGCTTCATTACCAAACACATGGAAGTGGCTCACATTTTGTTTAATTTTACTCCATGCTTCTATGTTATATTTTTTAAATCATTTGTGGTGTTTGACAACACAAGTATTCCAATAGAGGATGAACACCTTCAGTAACCACTCACACAACCATATCAATTAGTGGACCTTTCCCAGTTTTTGACCAATCTAAGATTAACCTTTATTCCTCAAATCCTAAATCATCTAAAGGGGAAGTCTATGTATACCTTTGCTCTCTATCTAGGGGTCAAGGCCAATTTTCACTTTATCCCCTTTTCCAATTTGCTAAATCAACAAGTTTCTAACCAGATGGCAAGCATAGATCAAAACTTTCCAAATTGTTGAGGTGTTATTTTTTTGTTTGAGTGGATTTATAATCCAATCCTCCACTATATTAGGGGCTATGTACTTATCTGTTATTACATGAACTCACAAACTTGTTCCTTGAATTAAGCTCCATACATTTTTTGTAGCAAGAGCCCTTGAAAATAGAAAGGGATTTTTGAGGCCCTATGTTCGACAATACATGTATTCCAATAGAGGATGAACACCTTCAGTAACCACTCACACAACCAGATCAAAGATCAACACATTGATGTTTTTACATGGTAAAAACCCTGTGTGGAAACATCCATGGCCCTAGCCAATGTGGCCACTTGGATAAATTTATTAATGCAAAACAAAAAATTTACAAGAGAGTTTCTCACAATCGATCATCAAAAAATGACCCTCCACGCTATTTAAATAGAGACCATGGACCAATCGGGTGTTAAGCCACATATCAATGTAGCCATTAAGATCGAGGAGAATATGATTAGTCAAATCAATCAATGTCAGGAACATATCATTACCATCATATTGCCTAACTATAAAAGCATACTAATTCATTCCAAAGAAACATGCTAAGAAACACTTTTACCTAACGACACATTAGACCAAGTTGATCTTAACTAACTCTTAAGTGTCTAAATATCATGACATGTGGGAGTGTGATTTAATTTGTAATTTCACATTTAATGGCATCCACTCGAAAATGACAACTTAATCCCTTAGATTGGATCATACAAATTTCCATTTCCTTTAATGTACAATTCTTTCTCTCAACAACATGATTTTGTTGTGGTGTATATGGAACAACATGTTACATTTGAATGCCTTATGTAGTGAAGTAAGTTGTAAATTTTTTGATAACATATTCACCTTCGTTATCTCTTCTTAACTGAATCTGCAATTGATGTCTAGATTGTTTTTCTACAAGGGCCTTGTAGGCCAAAAACATGTTAAAAAATTCACTCTCAAGTTTTAATAAATAAACCCAAGTGCATCTAGAGAAGTCATCAATGAAGTTTAAGTTGTACTTGAACCCAAAGAAAGAAGGAGAAGGAAATGGACCACACAAATCATTATGAACACGTTACAAAGGGATTGAGGCATGCCAAGAGGCATGCTTGTCAAAATGGTCTCGATGATGTTTGTTGAGAAAACAACCAACACAAATAGAATCTCTATAGGAAAAAAGAAAAATACCAACCACCATATTTTGATTACATCATTGTTGCAATGAGAGATAGTTTAGATGACTAAATTGTTGAAACATTGGCTGTCATTTATGTCAACCCTTGAAGAGGTCAGGTAGCCCCAAAGGCGTGGTTATGGAACCCATAGTTGATCGAGGAAAAAGGTCATGAAGGATGGTGTAAATGCATGTAACTAACCCATATATGTATAGTCCTTGTCATGTTGTTTCTAGTGATAGGTGGCACACCATGTGGTTCCTCATGGTTAAGGAGTTGTGGCCTTGTGAAGTTAGAAGCCCCAAAGAATGGTAAAAAATCCCCTAGTTGGTTACAAGTCTTTAATGAAAGGGTAAAGTGGTTGTAACAAGGAAGTCTAGAAGCCCATAAGTTTAGGGAGAAAGGTTACTTAGAAAATGTATAAATACACCTCAAGGAGTCATTCACAAGTACATTCACTCACTTATTTTATTGAACATCTTCTAGTGAACTAGTGATATATTTGACAAGTTAGTGACGAAGAAATCTGAGGTAGTGACAAGAGAGGAGTGTGGGAGTTTTGGGGTTGCATAGGAGAGAGAAGTTTGCTTAAGAAACCCTATTTTGGTTGGCCCCCACGGGTCAGATCACTAGTGTCAGACGAGGCACCCCCACGGGTTGCTTATGGATATCCACACGAGTCCTCGTGTGACAAAATGTCTTAGGCTTGCGGAGACAAGACAAATTTGGGGGTTATGCTAATACCAAGTCCTAAAAGTAAAAAGTAAGCTTACATGTCAGATCTATTGTGTATCAGGTCAGCTACAGAGGTATTGGTATGCTTATGTGTTTGTTGTGATGGTTTTACTTGGTCATGGTATGCTACATGCTTGAGGTATGGTTGGTTTGGCACGTGATTGAGGTACATCTTGGCTACATGCTTGATATAGGTATATTCTTTTATCTGGTTATGACATGACTGATATGGTACATCTTTGAGTTGTGGATGTATGGTTGAGGTATACACTTGATGTATGGTGGCATATGCATGTGGCACATGCTTTGGTTCTTTGAGGATCTTCCTTGATGATATGGTACATGTTTATACATGATTTATGCTATGGTATATGGTACTGGTTTTATGTGGTTGTTGTTCTAGTACATGATTTATGATGTTATGGTATCTACACTTGGCATATCTTATTGTACATGATTGATGCATTTTTAGTATACAATTGATGCATGGTATGAAACAAGTTTTGGTATAGCAGGTTGATGGTATAGTGATAGTGACAGGTCATATACAATGATAGGTTGAGAGGTTATAGGCCGATGTGACATAGGCAGTGACAGTGGTAGTGATAGAGATTGTGACAGTGACAATGGTAGTGACAATTGGTATACATTTATATTTTAGGGTGGCAGGACAGGGCAAGGAAAGGGGGTTGTATCCTCCTTCCGATTGGTGCTAGAGAAAACAGGGAGTTGGAACTTCCTTTAGGTCGGAGCCTGAGAATCAGGGGGTTGTAGCCTCCTTCTAGTTGGAGCTAGAGAATTTAGGGAGCTGTAGCTTCCTTCAGGTTGGTGCCTGTAAATCAGGGGGTTCGTGCCTCCTTCCAGTTGCAGCTGGAGAATTGGGAAGTTGGTGCTTTCAATGAATGTAATTTTTGATATATAAGAAATCATTCTGTGGTTTTCTCCAATTTGGGTTTCCATGCAAATTCTGGTGTACTGTGTATTTGATATGATGTTTCTTATGATTATATTCTCATGATATATTGATGATACATTGATGATATATTGCTTATTAAGTTGAAATTTATGTATTATGGTTAAAAAGTGGTAAAAGTGCTCATACTGATTCACCCCCCCCCCCTCTCAGTATTCCAACGTAAATTGATCATGCCAAAGTTTTCTCAAGTCATCACTATGAGAAATAAAAACTAATGGAAAAGATGATTATCCAAAGTTGTCAAATATGTACAACCTGGTCATATCATCAATGATTCTAGTTGCTAGGACATGCTTAGGAATTTTTAAATCCTTGATTACAATTTGGAGAGGTGAAAGCTATATTATTTTACCTTCACTTGAATGAGATATTTTATATACTGATAGAAGGTTGCAGGAAAGAATTGGAACACATAATACATCATTAAAATGACCATCATTTAGTTGCATTGTTCTAGGCCCTACAACACTGAGAGATCTATCATTGTCAACAAATATTTGTCTAGTGTTACATTCATTAAGCGCAAAAAAATGGCTTTTTCTGTAGCCATATGATAACATAATCAATAAGCCACTCATTAGAAGAAGAAGAAGAAGAAGAAGATGTTGCATTGAAGGAAAAATTGGAAGTATAAATTCCATGTCCATGAGAAGAAGAGTTGGAAAAAGAAGAACAAAGATAGTTGTTGTGCTTCTTCATTGTTCCTCTTAAGGCCTCCATCTTCTTAAAACATTTAGACTCTACATGACTATCTCACCCACAAAAATTTCAATGTCTCTTAGTTTTCTTAGTTTTTTTTATTTTGGTCCTTTATCACCATTAGGAGTAGAAGCTGTCTTAGAGGGTTTATGATCCTTATTTTGCTTGTTGTTATGAGGATGTTGCTTCTTTGGATTCTTGGATTTATCCTTCTATTGTGCCACTAAGGCTTTGTTAGATGTACATGTATTGTTGATCACTCTAAGATGAAACAATTTATCTTTCTCTCTAATCAAAGAATAAAAAAAAGATTCAAGAGAGAGTGGTTTGTAAGCAACTCCTAAAGCTTATTTGGTGGAGTGAAAAGTAGATACAAAAACATAATATGCACTACCAAGCTTAACACGAATAACATATATACATTGGTCATCCTTCATTTCTATTTTACAGTCTTCAAGTAAAAGTCTAAGTGTTTTCAACTTAGATAGATAATCTTCAATGAAAGAGAAATCATTGGAATTTAAAGAAATTAATTGGTTTTCAAGCTAGTGGGATCAAATCTCATTGTATTTACCAAATATGGTTTCCAACTTTTCCCAATCTTCATCTGGGTTATCAATTCCTTGAAAGTGAAACTGTAAATCACCAGAGATGGACATTTTGATTAATCCACATAATTCATCATTTTTATTATCCCATTTGGCTTTCTTTGAGGTATCCGTGGGGCTAGTTTCTTTTCCCAAGGTAATATGGTAAAGTCCTTTGCTTTGTATTACATCCTCCATACAAGATTTATGTGAGAATTAATTTACACTAGTAAGAAAAAGATCACTTGGGCTACTCATATTAAAATATGATAGGTAATATGGCTTCAAAAGTAGAAGTCGTTTGTCTAGATGGAAAGCTCTCGGAAAAATGCAAAGTTAAAAAAAATGGCACTAAAAACATACTTCAGATGTCAAAGTGTGTTATTTTTAAAAAAGACATAAAAGGTAACCAAAGTGACATGTGGCAGGTAGAGGTTTTCCCATGTGGTGATGGATGCACAATGAGGTTATTGAGTAAAATAGTTTCCCTTCCTTCTCTAACTTTGCCTATAATCTCATTTTTACAAGTAAGTTACTTTTATAAAATAAATGAAAATCACTTTTACAATGAAGTTACTTTATAAATTAAAGTTGCATACAAAAATTAAGTTTAAAAAGAACATGAAAATTACTTTATAGTGATTAACTTTGATAATTTAAGTGAAATGCACTTTACAATAAAGTTATGTGATAAGTTAACGCTGCATGAAATTTTTCAAAAAACAACTTAATGAAAAAGGACTCAAACTCAAGACCTCTTATTTAAGAAAGTAATTTTCAATCAAGTGAGCTAATGCAAAATATATAGCAAATGTTATGAAGGTGGAGGTTTTTTTTTTTTAACTCTTCACATTGAAGTGTTCGCCTACCCAAAAAACCCTTGATTTTGCTTGCAAATAAAACTTCAACACCACTGTACACAAAAATAAGTGAAATTTCGAAGAAAAGAATCATGAAACTTAACAATGACGAGGTTTTATCTCGATTATCCTACTCAGAAAATGCAAGTTTTCTCTATGTTTTTTATTTGTTGAGATTACATAAAGTGTAGAGCATATGTAGAAAAGAAAACACTTTTTTTGCTTTATTTATGGTTTTCCAAGATCACATAAGGCACACGACAAAGAGAATATACAGACTAGAAAGGGTAGCAAATTAAGAATATAAATCGAAAAATTGAAAATATTAACATAATAATAATAATAATAATAATAATAATAAATGTAATGAAACTTTATACTTCTGGATTTGACAAAAAATACTGTATCTTAGGTAAATGGAAACCTTTTTGAGTGAAATATTTTTTTTTTCTAATTGAGACAAGTGCTCCAAACACAATAGAATATCCTACTTTGCCCCAAAATTCACAGAAATAGTAGAACCCATAAATATTTTTGATGCATGCGGTGACATAGGTTCAAAGTCTCAATCAACAACGAGAGTAGGTATTCATACAAGATTTGATACACAATAGGAGAAGGACACATTAGAAACACACAAATTCATACTAAAGAAACACACTTTATCTAAGGACACATTAGACCAAGTTAATATTAACGAGCTCCTAAGTGTCTAAATATCCTAACACCCCCCCTTAAGAAACACTTGGGATATGATTGAAGGATTTACAAAGGTGACACAATAGGAGAAGGANNGATTTACAAAGGTGACACAATAGGAGAAGGAAGGAGGCATTAGATCATATAGAAACTATTTTTTTTTTCTAGATGGCATGTCTGTCGATCTAGAGGCTATAGAAGGGTTGGAAATGGATGCTTTGTTTATAACTCCTAATGAGCAGATCGAGGAAGTATGTGGTGATTCTAATTCTATTCAATTCCATGAGATTGAGGGGTGTTATTATGGATATGATGGGTTGCCTCAAGGGATTGCTTCAGTGCCTCTTTTTGGTAAATATTTTTTTGATCCATTGATGGTTTTGGAGCAATTAAGTTAATATGCTTCCGTTACAAAGTAAGGAAGAAGAGTTGAAGACCTTCATTCTTTATGATGAGGACTAGTAGGAAAGAGGGTTTTCCCATTTCCTCAAATCTTAAGGTTCATTGCTCTAGTTACACCCATTTTTTCAAGCCCGAGGGGGAAGGAAAACTTGGACTCATCCTTTATTTTTAGGAAGTACCTCTAGTAGACATAGGATTGGTTTGAGTCCTTTGAATAAAATAATTGGGATGTGAATTTTTCTTCAGAATTGGGAAGATATTTTGTAAGGTCTAGGAAAGGATCTCTTGTAAAGAGATAATTCTCTATCACCGACGGTTTGGGTCAGTACTTTATTCTATAGGTTTCCTTAGGATGTGTAGGAAGAAAGTCATATTTGAGACATGAACAAGATAGCGCCCTGAAATAAATTAAACAAGGGAAAAAAAAATCCCTACATGGGATATTAGAGTAGGGAAAAACCCAAAAGGGTTGGCAAGTGATTATTCTTTCCATAAATATGTAGGTGATCTAGGTGGATATCGGTGGCCACTCACCTCTTCCAACTAGCTCACCCTACATGGGATATTAGAGTAGGGAAAAACCCAAAAGGGTTGGCAAGTGATTATTCTTTCCATAAATATGTAGGTGATCTAGGTGGATATCGGTGGCCACTCACCTCTTCCAACTAGCTCATATTGGCAGTTTTTTCCTAGTTTTCAGGTCCTGAACATCTGGGATCGTTTTGAGGCCCTAAACAATGTTTTTAGGGCTCTCCACAATTAAACTGTAGACGGAGTTAGTGTTTGATGGAATAATGTGGATTCCTCAGATAGACCTTTCCAACAGGCTATCATGCGCTAAAACAAAGATCATATGCAAAATTTACGACCCTGGGAAGTTGATGTACAAGTTGATGTACCAACTTACCCCAACGAGGCCCACATGACTTTTGGTGCTTCATCTCCTAGAGTTAGGTTTTTGGATGTCTAAGGTTTTGGAATTCATGTTTATGGTAAAAAGGATTTCAGATCCTCATTTACTTATCTTCTTGCGAATGAGCACAATCGTTACATCTCTTCTCAGAGATAAGCTGCCGCCATTCCAACAAACTTGTTTTCAGTTTGTATTTTATAGTTTCAACATATTTCTTTATTGAATAGAAGCCAATTTTACTGTATCTCTATTATTGTTCATTGTTTCTCTATGTGAATAATAATAATAATCTGTGTTCATTTCATTATGCTCATAAAATACAGATCAATGGTATTAGAGTAATCTGCTCCTTATCATTCTTAGTGCATAGCCTCGATGAGGTCAGGGTACAAAGAGTTGGGTCTCAAGCTTGTTTCTCTTGAGGAAAAGAGATCTCACACACCAAAGAGACCTTCCATGGAGGGAGAAAATAAATATGACATGATAAGAGATCCTTTCAAATTATTTCCCAAGGAAGCCCTTGTGCAACAGAGGAACAAGATGATGGATAATTTTGCGCAAATACTTCGATGACTACCAACAGGTGACACATCTTCCTTGAGCGGAGGCGCCACCCCCTTCAAGGTACAAATAAACTTTGATATTCCTATATTTGAAGGTTAGATAGATGTAGATTCTATAGACAAATGGTTGAATATGCTAGAAATATATTTTCCTGTCCATAACTTTTTGAATAGAGAAAAGATTACTTTTGGACTCATCAAAGCCATCCTCCATGACAAAGATAGGTGGGAAACTTTCTGTGAGCAAAAGAAAAAAAAGGAAACCTCATTATTTAAAGTCGCACTCACCTGGGAGTCCTTCAGGGGTTCTATTAAGGAACAATACTACCATGTTGGAAGTTATGACGACTTGTATACAAAATGGACCACATTGCAGTAGGAAAGGGACCAAGTAGTGCCAGAGTTCACAAATATCTTCCATACCTTGCACACCAAACTGGGTATCAAATATTATACGCGACATCTGGTGCTCAAGTACCGCGGTGGTATGCATAGATACATCTAGGTAAAAATGGAGTTTCTATACATATTTTCCTTGGGTGCGGCCTATCAATATGTCGTCAAAATCAAGCAGAAGATTAAACAAAAGATGCGGTAGTTTGGGTCTGGAAACCCCTCACAACAGAAGAAGGGAAAGGGTAGCCCCAACCCATAGAAAAAAGGGTAGCGAAAGTATGGACAGCCTCAGGAAAATCAGTCTAAGCCAAAAACGAAGAAGGACAATGGAAAGATGAAGAAAGATACCGGGAAGTGGTGTGACTTCCATAAGAGCCCCT